>CAJHUC010002037.1:0-21967 GCA_905146915.1 Ostreobium quekettii
GATGTGGGGGACGCCCTACTACTGGCCCTTGGTGTGGGGGACGCCCTGCCCAAGACACGTTACTATTCCTCAACCCACAGTAACCTTTATCCATATTAGGATATGGGAGTAGGAGGGGTGGTCCCGCCTAGGTGCCCTGTAAGGACCTAGGTGCCCGGCGAGGTGGGTCAGTGGCTCAAAGAGGGCAGGAACCCCACACCCACAATCATCATGTATCATTTGGTTTCAGAGCCACCGGTGGGTGGCAACCACGCTTCCACCTGGGAGCGCGAGAGAGCAGAGGACACCGGGCCCCTTCCCCGGCCTCCTCAATGGAGGCCGAGGAGTCGGACTCTTCAGCCCAGAAGGGCACGCCCGATTCGTCGGGTGAGATTGATACACCCCGGAAGGGGACGCCGACTTCGGTTGGCGACATAATAGCCTGGAATGGGCAAGGAGCGGAGGAAGTCCGGAAGGACGAGGCTGGCCCCTCAATGGCCCCATCTGAGCCCGCAGGAGAAGACCAGCCAATGACAGAGGTGGACGCACCACCCATAGCGAAGGAGGAGCAGGAGCAGGGTACCATGGCGGCGCTGCTGAATACCCCTGGTATCATGCAACTCTTGGAGCAGATGGCGGCTGCCACAGCACAGAAGGCGAGAGCAAAGCGGGACGAGGAGACCGCCAAGAAGATAGCCTCGCTGGAGATCGCCGCTACCCTGGCAAAGAAGGAAGCCAAAAGAAACGAGGTAGCCATGCGAAAGGCGAAGAAATAGAGCCGCGAAGCCGAAGAGGCCAAGTCCTCCGCTGAAGACCAAGTAAAGGCGCTGAGCGATCGTCTCCTGAAGCAGAAGCAGCGGGCACAAGAGGCGGAAGAGAAGATCGCCCATCAAGCGCCACAACCCGTAAGGGCCCCCAGCCCGTCGGAGCTGCCCATGCCGACTATTCCAGAAGCGGAAGGCGATTGGAAAGTTGCTGGCAAACAGCGGTCCAAGAGAAAAAGTCCATCGCCAGGTGAGCGACCGGCAAAAATTCGGACAGCCCCATACAAAGGCTGGAAGGTCATAGCTTCTGGGCGAGTGGAGAAAGTGAAAGGCCGGAAGGTCAAGATCCCAGAGCCATGGCTCAAGTCCCAGGTGCAACTAAGGACACCTAGTGGATCGGAAGGGACTGGGGAAGAGTCGCTTACAAAAAGCGCTCAAGCCGTATGTGGCAAAAGTCTGAAAAGACCGGAAGGTCATGAGTGGAGCCCCTGGAGACCACCTCTACCAGAGTGGGGACCAGGAGAAAGCTCCCGAGTGCTGGAATTTATTCCAAACACTGGTGATCCATACAGCCGGCAACCACTATGCCGTGCAAAGTGGACAAAATTCCACAGTGATCATCTAGATGATCTTGACGAAGGCTGGCAAATGGCCGCAGAACGTTTTGGGGAACGGTTAACCACCACTAGATTGGTAAGAATCCAAAGGTGGTATGGACCGGGTATGGCAAATCAGATTGCCAAGGAAGACCCAAATTGGCCTGAGAAGATGGCCTTTTGCGCTCAGACACATCCCTGAACCATGGGATTTGAGCGAGGGAAGTCCAGAGAGAGCGGACCCAAATGATCCCCATGAACGATGGGAAGAGATCTCAGAACTGTCGTTCTCATCGTGCGCTTCTCCGTTGCCGGGAGATATGTCGACCCGAGCGCAAGTGCACAGAATGGAGAAAGAAAGACGATGGATTCGTAATCGAGATCGTTTTGATCGTGCAAAGAAACTAGATGAGCGGAAGGCTCGAAAGGCCAGCCAGCGTAGGGAGCTGAAAACCCTCAGGCGTGAAAGGGATTGTTACGCGCACTGGCCTGATGTGGGGGACGCCCTACTACTGGCCCTTGGTGTGGGGGACACCCTGCCCAAGATCGTATTGTATTCCTTGTCCCACGGTAACCACTATACTTATATGGATATGGGAGTAGGAGGGGTGGTCCCGCCTAGGTGCCCCGTAAGGAGTCCTTACGGTCCTTACTAAGGACCTAGGTGCCCGGCGAGGTGGGTCCGCGGCTCAAAGAGGGCAGGAACCCCACACCCACAGACTTTTCGTATCATTTGTTTTTGGAGCCACCTGAGGGTGGCGACCACACTTCCGCCTGGGCGGACGCGCAAGCTCGGAGCGGCGGGCTCCCTCCCCGGTCTCCGCAATAGAGGCCGAGGAATCTGACACGTCTGCCCGCAAGGGTACCCCCGATACGTCGGGAGAGATTGATACACCCCGGGAGGGGACACCGACCTCGGTTGGTGAAGCTAAAGCCCGGGATGGGCAAGGAGGAGTAAAAGTCCGGGAGGACATGGCTGGACCCTCCACAGCCACTTCGCCACCCGTAAGGGAAGATGAACCGATGGGGGAAGCGAGTGCCCCACCGGCAGCGGAGAAGAAGCAAGAGCAAGATCAGGGGACCATGGCGGCGCTGCTGCAGACCCCTGGTATCATGGAGCTCTTGGAACAAGTGGCGGATGCTGCGGCCAAGAAGGCGAGGGAGAAGCGGGACGAAGATACTGCTGAGAGAATCGCCTCGCTGGAAATCGCCATCAACAAGGCCAAGAAAGAAGCTCGAGAAAAAGAGGTGGCCATGAAGAAGGCGAAGCAGCAAAGCCGCGAGGCACAAGAAGCCAAAACCTCTGCCGAAGACCAAGTCAAGGCGTTGAGCGACCGCCTCCTGAAGCAAAAGCAGCGGGCCCAGGAGGCAGAAGAGAGAAGCGCCCAACAGGCGGCGCAGGCCGTGAGGGCCCCCAGCCCGTCGGAGCTGCCCATGCCAACCATTCCAGAAGCCGAGGGCGACTGGAAGGTTGCCGGCAAGCAGCGGCCAAAGCGGAAGAGCCCATCGCCAGGTGAGCGGCCGATGGGAAGTGGGAAATCTCCATACAAAGGCCGGGAGGCCAAAGCCTTAGGGCGACTTGAGAAAATACAAGGCCGGAAGGTCAAGATCCCGGAGCTGCGGCTCAAATCCCAGGTGCACATTAGAACACCTAGTGGATCGGACGGGACGGGAGATGAGTCGCTCACAGAAAGCGCTCAAGCTGTATGCGGAAAAAGTCTGCCAAGGCCGGAAGGTCACAACTGGAGCCCCCGGAGGCCTGCATTGCCAGAATAGGGGCCTGGTGAAAGCTCAAGGGTGTTGGAATTTATTCCAGACACCAGAGATCCGTATAGCCGGCAACCACCGTGCCATGCAAAGTTCCACAGTGATCTCGTCGATGAGCTTGACAAAGGGTGGCAGATGGCCGCCGACCAGTTTGGAGAAAGGTTAACCACCGCCAGACTGGTGAGAATTCAAAGGTGGTATGGTCCTGGAATGGCAGATCAGATTGCCAAAGAGGACCCAAACTGGCCAGAAAAAATGGCCTTTGCGCTCAGACATATCCCAGAACCATGGGATGTGAGCGAGGGGAGTCCAGAGAGACCGGACCCCAATGATCCCCATGAACGGTGGGAGGAGATCTCGGAATTGTCGTTCTCATCTTGTGCATCTCCAATACTGGGGGATATGTCCACCCGTGCACAAGTGCATAGAATGGAGAAAGAGAGACGACGCATTTGTAACCGAGATCAGTTTGCTCGTGCCAAGAAGTTGGACGAGCGAAAGGCCAGAAAGGCTGACTAGCGGAGAGAGCTGAGAGCGCTGAGGCGTGAACGGGATCGTCAATTGAATCCCGATAAGTATGAGCGTAAACGAGCTCATAAACGCCAGCGTAAGGCTGAAATCAAGCGGTTTTTCTCTGCAGGAGGCAGCCAAAAGGCACCACACCTAGAGGCTAAACCGCCGGCCAACGAGCTGGACCCAGCCGAGCAGGCCAAGGCTCTAGCCCGCATTGCCATGAAGGAGGGGACCTCCAAACGCTGGGCCGATCAGCAGGACAGTAGTGGCAGCGATAGTGGCGTACACCACCCTGCCTGCTTTATCCCCACACAACCGGAACAGGCATCGCCATCGGTTGTGGTGACCAGCGGTCCCAAGGCGAAGACCCCTGGCTTATTACAGCCATTGGGCATTCCTGGGGAGCCATGGACCGAACTGTCCATGGACTTCATCACTCAACTGCCAAAAACTAAGGGAGGTCATGATGCTATCGTCGTATTCGTCGATAGACTGACCAAAATGGTCCGCCTAGCAGCCACGACCACCGAGCTCTCCGCAGAAGGAGCAGCTGACCTGTTGGTGCAAAATGTGATAAGGCACCACGGCCTCCCCTCTCAGATAGTGTCCGACAGAGACGTTCGGTTCACTTCCAGGTTTTACCGGTACCTGGCCGAGAGGTGGAAGATTCAGCTCAACATGAGCACTGCATACCATCCACAGACGGATGGCCAGACCGAAGTCATGAATCGGATTCTGGAGGATTACTTACGCAGCTATACGTGTTCTGACCATGATGCGTGGGATGAACTGTTAGCCATGGCCGCGTTTGCAATGAACAACTCGAAAAACAGTTCCACTCAAGAGACCCCATTCTATCTGAATTACGGGAGGCACCCAAAGAGTCCCTTAGCTCTTGGTGTGCAAATTCGAAAGCCTTTAAAGGGCTATGACAATCTGAATGCCCGCGGCTTGGCAGTGGCCATTGAAAGGGCACAGCAGCCTTATTTAAGGCAGTCCGGTATACCCCTCGTGGAGGGATTACCAGCAGTGACACGATTTGATCACCGTGTCCAAACAGCGCTGAAAGAGGCCAGGGCGTGCTTGGAAAAAGCACGAGATAGGCAGTCGAAGCATGCTGACCGCCATCGGAGGGATGTGTCATCTAATAAAGGAGATGACGTCCTCCTTTCGACACAACATATCACCCTCAAGCACCCCGGAACTCGAAAATTATTACCGAGGTGGATTGGGCCCTTCACCATCCTCGACCGGATAGGTTCTGTTGCATATCGGCTAGAACTCCCGGAAAGCATGCATAGGATACATCCAGTATTTCATGTATCGAAAATCAAGCCTTATAAGGCAAGTGGCAGAGTACAGCCACCCCCAGTACCTATCGAGATTGAAGGTGAACTGGAGTATGAAGTTGAATGTATCCTTGACAAAAGGGCTAAAAAGCGTGGGAGACGCAAAAACTATGTAGAGTACCTTGTCAAATGGCTGGGATATGGACATGAGCATAACAGCTGGGAATCAGCAAAGTCAATTGCAAATGCACAGGAACTGGTTCAAGCATTTGAAAATGGCAGAACACCTGTGATGCGAATGCAAACTGCATGAAAGTACGGGATGTACATACTGAGACATGCTCATGTGTGACTATGCTTTGACAGGTTCTCCTGAGATGGGCCCAGAAGAACACTGGGTACACCGCTCCCCGTGCCAAGACGCAATTCGGACACATGAACGCCATGTCCGTTGCGATCTTGAACGGAGAAAGATTAGACATTGACGACCCGCTCGTGCCGGCCTCTCGTGGAGCTGTGCGTGTGCGTGGCCGCGGGCGAGGACGAGGTCCCGCACCGAGCCGACGCACACCGGCATGGGCATTTGGTGGTTCCCATTCTCGGGGTCGCAGATCATAGGCCGGGAGGTCGAACATTCCAGCCATGTGGCTGAGGAAGAGTTTTAATGAGGGTTGTGAAGACCGGGAGGTCATGTAAAAACAACCACTCTTTCTCTTCACCCTTAACTGTGTAGTGTTTCATAACTGGGCATGTGGCAAATCGCATAGCCAGTTCTATTCACATGCACATAAAGTTTTTGCTCCCATATCCACATATTGGGATGAGGACGCCCCACCTCCCTGAGGGGGACGAATGTTATGCGAACCGGCCTGATGTGGGGGACGCCCTACTACTGGCCCTTGGTGTGGGGGACGCCCTGCCCAAGATATGTTACTATTCCTCAACCCACAGTAACCTGTATCCATATATGGATACGGGAGTAGGAGGGGTGGTCCCGCCTAGGTGCCCCGTAAGGACCTAGGTGCCCGGCGAGGTGGGTCCGCGGCTCAAAGAGGGCAGGAACCCCACACCCACAGACTTTTCATATCAGGGATAGGCAGTTGAATCCCGAAAAATATGAGCGAAAGCGAGCTCATAAGCGCCAACGTAAGGCTGAGATCAGGCGGTTTTTCTCCTCAGGAGGCAGCCAAAAGGCGCAGCGCCTTGAGGTTCAGCCCAAGGGTGATGAACTGGACCCAGCCAAGCAGGCGTAAGCTTTTGCCAGGATTGCGAGGAAGGAGGGAACCTCCACCCGCTGGGCTGACCAGAGGGACAGCAGCGGCAGCGACAACGGGGTGAACCATGCCGCTCGATTTGTCCCAGCACAGCCAGAACAGGCATCGCCATCGGTTGTGGTAACCAGCGGTCCCAAGGCGGAGCAGACGCCAGGGAGGGAGTCCCAACCTGCAAAGGCAAAAGACCAGCCTGCAAAGGCGAAAGATCAGCCTGGAAAGGCAAAGGAGGAATCCCAAGGAACGCAGAGGCCAGTCCCAAGTAACACTCCTGTAGAATTGCCTTCGTTGAAACCTGTTGAGAGTACACATTTGCGTACCCGTGCAAAAATTGGTGATTCTGCTGGTAACGACGATGTTGTGTACCTCGGTTGAGCAGGCGTTCCTGCCAATCCAATTCTCTTAGAACGAAGGGAAGTGCATGCGGTACTGCAAGGACAAGAGTCTGCTTTACAGAGAGCTAAAGCGGATGCTGAGAAAACTGCGCAACTTCTGTCCCTCATGGGAGAGGAAGATTATGCAGCATATCGGCAATTCCAAGAGCTCAGGCAGGCTCAGCAAGGACGGCAGAAGATTGTTTATAAACCGGGAAAGCCGGGACCTGGGTACCAGGAACGCCGCGCCCAGCAGATGGCGGCGGAAAGTGGACGGGCCAAGAGGCCACATGAAGTGTCCAGGGGACCAACCCCCGTGTTGCATGTTCCTGTTATACAGGATACGAGGGGGTTCTGGGACACGTTGGGCGCCTTCCATGACCCTCATGGAGGGGTGTACTAGAGGTGGCCACTCAAGATGCCATCCGGTCCGTTAAATCCGGTTCGTTAATTTTTATCAGCTGTCCGTTAAATTCCGTTACAGAAAAAGGGAGAAAAATTCAGAACAAAACGAAAAAAATCCAAAAAAGTCGAAAAAAACCCAAAAAATCACAACAACTGTGGCTAGTTGAAAATCTAGTGTGCACAGGTTGAAATAAAATACAAACATACTCTCTAATAGCGAATTCCATAAACTATAAGTATGAAAAAAACCCAAAAATCCCCAAAAAATCCAAAAATCCGTTAATTTTTGGTTAATTTTTATCTCTTTTCGTTATTTTCTGTTAATTAATGGATTAATTAACGGAATTAGCCTCTGTCCGCTATTAACGGATCCGGGTGGCCACCTCTAGGGTGTACTACAAGGGGTATTATCATCCCCGTGGGGGTCATGCCCCCTACCGTGCACAAGTCCCGTGGGACGCCCTCCAACGTATACCAGTGAAACTGCGCGAACTGCTTGACGCGCAGCAGACTGCACTGGGGATATACGTGCCCGAGAGTCATGAAACAGCCACGGAGTGGCAGGCCGTCCAGAGAACTGGCCATAGAGTCCCCGAGGAGGGACCAGTACGAATGCCAAGGCGACCATCGATGCAGGCAGGTCCCTCAGCACCGGTTCGTCCAGTGGCTCAGCCAGAAATGGCGCCAAGACGACCGGTGATACCGTATACGATGGGGCAGACTAGACCAAGGGCAGTACAGCCTCCCGTGCACACTACGCAGCAGAAGATTCAGCGGCTGCAAGAGATGTCTCTATTTGCACCGGACCCTGCTGTCTACCCACCGGTTGAGTATCATCAGCCAGGAATGGCGCCCCAATATCATCAACCAGGAATGGTGTCTCGGTCTCAGCAGCTAGGAATGGCACTTCAGTACCAGCAGCCCGGAAGGGTATATCAACCCGAAAGGGTACCGCAGGCAGCGGCAGCCCTAAGACAAGAGGAGGTCCCAACACCCTCATATGGCGAATCATCCCATCCCTCTGGACTGGGAGATTACGAAAGGGTGTATGAGCATCCGCCCAGCTATCTACAAGCACAGGTAACCCCATATGAGGACCTGTTCGCAGTAGAGGCTGTGGAGCCACATCGGGCGGAAGAGGGACCTCCCCTGCCTCCGGAGGGGTATGACCCCATAGGGCCCGGCTACACGGGCCAAGCATATTTGACAGCGGCGCAAGAGGTGCCCTTTGCCCCTGTCTATTTACAGCCCGGAAGGGAAGCTCAGGTGAGCATGAACATGCCAAAGATGAATAGCCAAGGCATGAAACCCCCTAAATGGAATGAGGACAAGCAGGCCTTGACCAAGTGGTTGCAAGAAATCATTATGTATTTCAAAACCACTATGGCACCCCGGACACAATGGGGGTGGATAGCACTGAACACTCTTAAAGAGTCAGTGAAACACGGCCTACTAGCCTAGTTAGGGCATATATGGGGGATAACAATTGATGCAGAAGTGCTCTCACAGCCAGAATTCCAACTGTCATGGGAACAGTTTAAATATGGCATGGAGACACTTTATGATCATAAATGTTCTGACTTCGAAATTCGGTCGGAGATAGCAGCCTTTACAAAGGCAGGGACCTTGGGTCCCGATACAATCAAATACGTGCAGCTCTTGGAACAAATGTTTCTCAAGTGTGAGAATGAACTTGATGATTTTTCCAAGTTGCATGCATTGTATACTGGACTTCGTCTAGATATCAAGAGGAAATACCTCTTGAATAAAGATGATGAGCAATGGACCACTTATACCAACCTGCGGGCGCATTTGTATAAAGTGGGTCCAACATATGACCAAGAATATAAGACATATGGCTCTCGTCAAAACGAAAGCCAGAATGGCAGACCGCACACGGGTAACCATCTTGCCCCTAATAGAGTTATTCAAAAATACCATGCACTGAAAGTGGATCATCGTGGAAAACCTATTTTGAATAACAAACCGAAAGGTCAAGGAGGCATGACTTACAAAAGTTCTCGTGTTGCTGACAAAATGAATTCACAGGCACCTGAAGGGGAGCGGGTATACGAGCCGCTGGCCAATATCCGTGACCCAATGGAAGGAAAGATGGTCACCAATAGCGCGCAGCTGCGTGATGCTACGGTGGAAGTAGTGAAAAGAGCCGGCTGCTGCTTTAGATGTTTTAAGCCTTTTTCAAGTACCCATCTTTCAAGTGGAGAATGCGAAGGGCGTGGAGTACTCCCGAGAATGCCGGTGAGTCCCGCTCGATCTCAAAAGTCCTCACACAAAGTTTCTACCGAACTGTGTTTGGCAATGCGGAAGCATAACATCACCAGTGTGAAACTGCGAGCTGCACCAATGAATGTGCAAGCAAATGTGGCACCAGCGGTTCCAGTTCCTAAAGTGCGAACTATACAAACTGCTGTCAATCGTGTGACGAAGATATCTCACACACCGGTACAGCCTGAGACAACCCGGAAGGGTCAGCACAGTGAATTAGATCGTTCTGATCGCATGTTGAACCCTGTGCATTTTCAGCATATACAATCACTGGTTGCTTATCACTTCACCCTTGATGCATGTGCTAACCCGAATGGGGATAACGCACTCTGTGAGCGATACTGCTCAAGAGCTGACATTTTCCTATGGAAACCACTAGCTCACGAGTTCGTGTGGAGCAATCCACCTTTCCAGAATGCAGCGCCATTCTTGGAACATTACTTTGCTGAAAGAGCAATGGCTCCTACACAAGTAGGCGCATGTATACTACTGCCTGCATGGCAAATGTTCACTGACGATCCTAGGTTGCGCCAGTTGCGCACCCTCATCCATTACCCAAAGGGTACTCAGTTGTTCACTCAACCACATGGAAATCGTCCAGGTCGCAAGGAGATGCCTAGCATCCCTTGGCCTGTTAATGTATACTACCAACCCCCAGAGGGGTTAGCGGAACACCACATCCGAGGGGTCACACAGGACCAACCTCGTTTGACCTTTACTGGTCAAGTTGGTCACTAGCCCGCCTCCATTCTCTTTGATATGGGGGCGACTGGCACCGCCTATATCAATCCGACATGTTGTCGTCGATTAGGCTTAACGCCACGACCTCCACATACGCTGTCCAATCGACAACTTCGTCGCCTCAATCGCCTGCGACGATTGGCACGAGCGACTCAACGTATTGTGGATCCAACGGAGTTTTCCACGCCACCTCGTGTGGATACTCCTCCCATTGAGAGCGAGGTTCTCTTGGCGGATGGTACATCTCTCACGTCGTTGGGCATTGTAGATGTCCCCTTGACCATCCAAGGATATAAGGACACAATCCGTTGCGTGGTTATCGACCTCTCTAACGATTATGACATCATTCTTGGTGACAATTGGCTCTATGAGCACGCCAGTGTCATTGACTATCGTCATGGTCACATCCGAGTGGTTTCTCGTGGTCGTGAGATTACTCTTCGCAGTGCTCCCCACACCACTCTGTCCCTTCCCTCACCGGCTCGTCGGTTGGGCCATTTATGTTCTTTGGGTTTTGCTCGTCGAGCCTACTAGCGTGGGTCTCCTTTACGCTTGGTTCTGGTTTGCCGGGTCGGCGATCTCCCTGAGGGGGACGCACCAAGCCCTACGGCCATTTCAGGTCGGCAGACCACATCTCATGCTGTTCCATCAGCACAGATCACATCCCTCTTGGAGGAGTACAAGGATCTATTTCTTGATGAACTCCCCGCGGGCCTACCCCCGGATAGGGGAGTGACATTGACAATCCCATTGGAGGAAGGGACCAAACCGGTTAAGTGACCCGCTTTTCGGTACAGCCCAAAAGAAATGGAGGAGATCAGATCACAGGTGGACTACCTGTTGAGAAAAGGTCTGATCACGGAGAGCAGTAGCCCCTTCGGGGCCCCTGTGCTTTTTGTACCAAAGCCAGATGGCACCCTCCGAATGTGTATCGACTATCGAGCATTGAACAAAGCCACTATCAAGAATAAGTAGCCGATCCCGAGGATAGATACCCTGTTGGATCAATGAGCCAAAGTTTTCTCGGCCATTGACTTGTAGCAAGGGTATTATCAACTACAAATTGACAAGGCAGATTGTGCCAAAACGGCGTTTGTCACGCCATTGGGATTGTACGAGTTTAAGGTACTTCCCTTTGGACTTGCGAACGCCCCTGCGATATTCCAGCAGACAATGCACCACATATTTGGTGACCAAATCGGCAAACACATCTTAGTTTATTTGGACGACATCTTGGTGTTTAGCCAAACTGCTGAAGAACATATACAACACCTGCGACAGGTGTTAGAAATGCTATGACAGCAGAAATTATACAGTCGAATGCACAAGTGCCAGTTCAACAAGGAGGAAATCTCCTACTTGGGACATATTGTGTCTCAAGACGGAATTCGCCCGGATCCCGAGGGGATTGAGAAGGTGAAGAACTGGCCTGTACCTCAGTGCGTAAAGCACGTACAGCAGTTCCTCAGACTGGCCAACTACTTTCGAAAGTTCATTCAAGGCTATTCGAAAATGGCAACTCCCTTGACAGACTTGACCAAACAAAATGGCAAGTGGGAGTGGACGTCGAAATGTCAATCGACGTTTGAGCACATAAAGAAGTGTTTAACCACAACTCCCTTGCTCAAGATGCCAGATCCTGAGAGACCACTTGAGGTCATTGCAGATGCCTCTCAAACTGCTGTGGGAGCGGTCCTGATGCAGGACAATCATCCCATTTGCTATGCCAGTAGGAAGTTCCTCCCAGCGGAGTTGAACTACAGTGTGACAGACCAAGAAGCCTTAGCTTCGGTCCACGATATTCATTTATGGAGGTGTTACCTTGAAGGAACACGCTTGAAACTGGTCACGGACCATTGTCCGTTGACTTACCTTAAGTCACAACCACAACTAAGCCGGAGACAGGCCAGGTGGTCAGAAATATTACAACAGTTTGACTTTGACTGGGAATATCGCCCAGGGTGAAAGAATGTGGCTGATCCACTCTCTCGCATTCCTCTATCGCGCGATGAACAGGAGGCCAGGAGGAAAAGTCAACTGATTGTATGTGGCTTAAGAGTAAAACACAAGCGGGGAAGCCAAAGAGAGGCAAGAGAGATGGTAGAGGTCAAAGATCTAGCCTCCAGAATCCGTCAGGCCTATGGCCAAGATCCTTGGCTTGCGTCTGTCAGACAGCAGCAAGAAATGCGTTGTACAGACGGGTTATGGCTACGAGGCACGCAGGTATATATACCTGCCAGTTTGCGGACTGAAATCTGCCAGTTGGCTCATGACCATCCAAATGCAGGGCACTTTGGTCAAGCCAAGACCCTGGACTTAGTCCAGAGGTATTACTGGTGGCCAGGAATGCGACGAGAAGTACAACTACATGTTGATACTTGCCTGGTTTGTCAACAGGCTAAGTATTCTCGTCAAAAGACCCCAGGCTTATTGCAGCCATTGGGCATTCCTGAGGAGCCTTGGACTGAACTGTCCATGGACTTCATTACTCAACTGCCAAAAACTAAGGGAGGTCATGATGATATTGTCATGTTCGTCAATAGACTGACCAAAATGGTCCGCCTCGCAGCCACGACCACTGAGCTCTCCGCAGAAGGAGCAGCTGACATGTTGGTGCAGAACGTGATAAGGCACCACGGTCTCCCCTCTCAGATAGTGTCCGACAAAGACGTTCGGTTCACTTCCAGGTTTTACCGGTACCTGGCCGAGAGGTGGAAGATTCAGCTCAACATGAGCACTGCGTACCATCCACAGATGGATGGCCAGACCGAAGTCATGAATCGGATTCTGGAGGATTACTTACGCAGCTATACGCGTTCGGACCATGACGCGTGGGATGAACTGTTAGCCATGGCCGAGTTTGCAATGAACAATTTGAAGAACAGTTCTACCCAAGAGACCCCGTTCTATTTGAGCTACGGTCGGCACCCAAAGAGTCCCTTAGCTCTTGGTGTGCAAATTCGGAAACCTTTAAAGGGCTATGACAATCCGAATGCCCGCGGCTTGGCAGTGGCCATTGATAGGGCGCAGCAGCCTTATTTGAGACAGTCTGGTACAGCCCTCGTAGAGGGATTACCAGTAGTGACACGATTTGATCACCGTGTCCAATCAGCGCTGAAGGAGGCCAGGGCGTGCTTGGAAAAAGCACGAGATAGGTAGTCCAAGCATGCTGACCGCCATCGGAGGGATGTGTCGTTTAACAAAGGAGATGACGTCCTCCTTTCGACACAACATATCACTCTCAAACACCCTGGGACTCGAAAATTATTACCGAGGTGGATTGGGCCCTTCACCATCCTCGACCGGATAGGTTTTGTCACATATCGACTAGAACTCCCGGAAAGCATGCATAGGATACATCCAGTATTTCATGTATCGAAAATTAAGCCTTATAAGGCCAGTGGCAGAGTACAACCACCTCTAGTATCTATTGAGATTGAAGGGGAACTGGAGTATGAAGTTGAATGTATTCTTGACAAGAGGATTAAAAAGCGTGGAAGACGCAAAACCTATGTTGAGTACCTTATCAAATGGCTGGGATATGGACATGAGCATAACAGCTGGGAATCAGCAAAATCAGTTGCAAATGCGCAGGAATTGGTTCAAGCATTTGAAAATGGAAGAACTCCTGTGGTGCATGTGCAAACTGAATAAAGTACGGAATGTACATATTGAAATGTGCTCATGTGTGACTATGCATTTGACAGGTTCTCCTGAAGTGGGCCCAGAAGAATACTGGGTATACAGCACCCCGTGCCAGAACGCTATTCGGACACATGAATGCCATGTCCGTAGCGATCCTGAACGGGGAGAGGCTGGCCATGATGGCCATCGATGATCGATGGCCCACTTATACCGCCCACTCGAGAGCCTGTTCGTGTACGCGGACGAGGGCGAGGACGAGGTCCCACACAGGCTCGAGGTGGCCCTAGTTGGGCGTTTGGTGGCACCCAGCATAGGGGTAGGGGACGTCGGGCTTAGCCCGTCTGTCCCACTTCACTTTCTTTCACGTGTCGAACACAGGCCGGAAGGTCAGAATATGCCAGCCTAAGGGCTGAAGGAAGAGTTTTAATGAGGGTTGTCAAAGGCCGGCAGGTCATGTAAAACAACCACTCTTTCTCTTCACCATAAGTTGTGTAATTGTTTCGCAACTGGGCATGTGGCAAATCACACAGCCAGTTCCACCAACATTCACATAATGTTTCTGCTCCCGTATCCACACATTGGGTCGAGGACGCCCCACTCCCTGAGGGGGACGAATGTTATGCGCGCCGGCCTGATGTGGGGGACGCCCTACTAATGGCCCTTGGTGTGGGGGACGCCCTGCCCAAGATACGTTACTATTCCTCAACCCACAGTAACCTTTATCGATATATGGATACGGGAGTAGGAGGGGTGGTCCCACCTAGGTGCCCCGTAAGGACCTAGGTGCCCGGCGAGGCGGGTCCGCGGTTCAAAGAGGGTAGGAACCCCACACCCACAATCTTCACGTATCACAATGGAGGCGGTTCAAGAACCTATGAGTTCCTAATAAACTCTACTTTTATTGAGATTGTACTATCGTAATGTTCATTGTACTTTAACCTCCCAGGAACCCAAATAACAGAGAAACATACTACCCCTATGCTTTACACCATAAATATGTTGATCTGAGCGTTGAAACGGGGGAGAGTCAAATAATAAGAGTGAATTTGACCTGATCCATTTGAAAGGGGGAATATACTAGGGAATATTCGGGGAATATTCGGAGAGGGGATGACAGTCCCATGGCCTGTAAATAGGGGAGCGGC
Organism: Ostreobium quekettii; assembly: GCA_905146915.1. Classification (NCBI taxonomy): domain Eukaryota; kingdom Viridiplantae; phylum Chlorophyta; class Ulvophyceae; order Bryopsidales; family Ostreobiaceae; genus Ostreobium; species Ostreobium quekettii. The sequence goes on from CAJHUC010002037.1 coordinate 14,776, forward strand.
GCCCCGCTTTGTCGCCAGCATAGCTCATCCAAGATAGTCCCAAGAACCAACCGAACACTCCTTGTAATAATCAATTGTTTGGGTCCTAGAATTAAGTGCAGGTCACAACCCATGGAGGGTTGTTCTGGGTGTGTGAGTGTGTGTTGTGTGTGTGGGTGAATTGTGAGGAACAAACAGCTCCGTCGCGTGAGTGCTTCAAGACAGTAAAGACATGTCCTATTGGGAATGCCTGCAGGCCCCCAAGGGCGTCCAAAGTGTTGTAAATGTTGGTGTGTCCTATTGGGAAAACCTTCGGGGCTCCACGTGCAGTTAATAGCAATTCACATTATGTAATAGACTGGGATGCCCACGGGGTCCCAGCAGAGCACCCTCAAGAACACCCCGGGTGTCGAGTTGTAGATACCTTCCAACAAAATCACACATTATTATAGTACACAATAGGGTTGTGGTTGTTACAGCCTAGGCTGCGTTTTCAAAGATAATTGCTGCATTTCCGTAGTGACTAAGAACGGTTGGAGGGGTACAAGGGGTATTGCCCCTCAAGAGACATTTCAGCATCCCAAAAGGGAACATTGGCGTTTGTTAGAAGCACCAAGGATCCAGGTCAGACTGCTGAGACATTTTTGAAGTGTTGCAAGTAATCATGAATGTTTTGGCGAGCCACTTGCTGTTGAAACCTATGCTAGGGTGACCTGAAGCTGGGCTTTACCCAATTCGTGTTCATAACAATTGTTGAACAAGCACATAATCCCATTGCGAAGGTAATGAAAAGGCTGCCTGCCTTTTTGAAATTCCGTGTTGTTGGTCTTCGAGCTCCAAAAGCTTGTCGCTTTCGTTGCAAACCTTGCCGGTGTCGGTGTCCAACGCTGGTTAGTGACAGCAGCGACACAGTTGACTCAACATCAGGAAGGTTGAATACAGTTTATAGTTAAATTCCCTCTTAGTTCCCAAGTGCCTATATATTAGAAGCCTGGAAAATCAATGGTGACCATTGCATGAGCCAGTCTGGGAAAGCACCCAAAGAACTGAGTAGATAAATTAAGTTTCAAACCCCTGTCACAAAAGTTTTGTTGTCAGAGCGTCCCGCAGATCCTGTAAAGGCTGACCTACAAGGAAGCACACAGGAAGCCCAGAAGCAGTCATTGTCTCGGAATCAGGCTCGCCAGCTGCGAAAGAGCTCAAAAGAGCTGTTTACAGAGGTAGTTGATAACTGATAAGTGCAAGGACACATAGTGTCAACGGAAGTCGGCCCGTGTAAGTATATGCAGACGGTGTTTTAGTGTCCCTAGGGGGTGTAAGAGGTCCTAGAAATGATACTAAGTGCTGGATAGGCGTGTTCATAAACACCCAGCAGCTGAACACCCAGCAACTGTTCCAACTTTGGAAGGCAGTTGGTGCAGCCTTGCTAACTGTAACTTGCAGCAATCTGTTTGCCTACGGACCGGTCTTGACAGTGAGGGTTGCGAGGCTAATTCAGAAGGCGCGCGAACTGGTCTGGCACATCTTTTGCTCTTTAATGCATGGAGAATCGCCGCAGCTCGCCAGTGTGACCCGAGAGATAGCTTGAGTGAAAGGGCACCTAAGTTTCATTGGGAATTCTGAGTACGTGAGGCGCAGTCAGAACAGGCAGGAAAGAAGCGCCTGGCCCATGACGTCAACGCCTGTGATGAGTGTGGTCGCTGGCCCAGCCAGTAGTCCCTACCATTTCCAGTTGGTATGTGCTTTTGTAGCTGGATTAGTAGCAGGTCGTTGTGTGTCATTAGGATCCCTTTGCCGGGGGATCTAGGTCGGGCACATTCTCTAGCATACATGCACGTGGCCTTGACTCACCAGCCATGTTTGGCAGTCACACGAAATGGCCACATCGACAACATCATATAGTAGTGGATGGGACGTGCACCCCCGCTGAGCCAGCCATCCCATCACTGGCTGAAGCGGTACCTGACAGTACCTAACGTTTTGAACTGCCCCGTCATTGCCCCTGACCGGGCGGCTTTGTCAGACAAGAGGGACATCCTGGCCCTGGTGAGCCGGTCGGCACTGTCTGAGTGTTTCCCGTGCACTGGTTTGTCACGAATCGCTGGGTGCCCCGATACGGGGGCAGCGCCCCTCATCTACGGCGGGTCCGTGCGCCAGCGCCAGCGACTTGGTCGTGGCACCTGCCAGCCCCCCACCGGCCAGCCCTTCCACGGCGGAGGCTATCACCGACCTCCGGCCTTCGCACGTCCATCGGCCTGGTGCCCGCGTAACGAACGCGCAGCACGAGCCACAGCGGCGGCCGGCGCTGACCCCCACACACCTCTCGGGGTATCGGAGCCCCAAATCAACGTCCAACGTGGGCCAGAATGGCGGCGTTCTGGGGGGCGGCGGCTGTGGCAGCGAAGGGCGATGTTGCCTTCAGAACGCCGTGATCTAACAGCTGTGGAATCAGCGGTGGCGCCTTCCTGGACTACCGCCTGATGAAGACCTCCGACAGGGGAGGATTCACCAGGATTCACGGCCCATGTGGCGAGGGCGGGGGCGCGGGAATTGGGATGGATGGGGGTGCGTGGCGGGCAACTTGCCAGCAAGCGATCCGCGACGGTCTGTCCGGGGCGCATGCGAAGAAGGCACAACCTAATACAGCACTTCAAAATTGTGAACGAACACTGTGCCCTGAGCCGCTCAGCAATTTACAAAAGAAAGGGACTCAAGAACACCATTCCACCCTTTGTCGCTCTTGCATCCCAAACTTTGCTGATTAGTCTGACGGGCACAAAGCCCGGGAAACGTGGTATGCTGGCACTAAAATTGGTGGCCTGCTTTTGGTGGCAAGCTTGTTGGCGCAATTCCGTGTCCGGCTCTGTACGCCACGGCTGCAGCTTCACGCTGCACGCTGAAGCAGTGCCTCCTTGGACCACTAGTGGACTGAAGGGCATTGTGGGCTGTGTTGGACGTCAATTTCGCGGCCCCGATCCCCCTGAGAGGTGGGGAGGGGTCAGCCCTGGCCGCCGCGGTGGCGCTGGCCGCCGCTGTGGCTCATGCTGCGCGTTGGACGAACTTCGCTGTCCGGGCGCCAGGCGGGTGTGCGGTGCGAAGCCCGGAGGCAGGCAATCACCTCCGCCGCGGAAGGGCCGGCCGGTGGGCGGCTCGCAGATGCCACGACTTCGTCGCTGGCGCTGGCGCACGGGCCGTATCGGCACCCAGCGATTCGTGACAAATCCGTGCATGGCAAACATTCAGACTGTGCCTGAGGGATCCCCGGTCCCGTCATCCACCCACCGTCTGCACTAAACCACCAATGCGCGCCTACCACCCCATCCACGGGCACCACGCAGGCATGCCGCACCTGCCTAATCCGGTACTCGCAGAACAAATGTCGTAACGTGTCGTACGCGGCAACACGGACACCAAAATCTCCACGGCACCCGCGGGCCGGCCCCCCTGTCGCATCTCTCTGCCGCCCAACCTGCGCAACGCCCATCCGCCATCTGCATTCAACCCCTTGCACCTCCGCGACGCCCACGCAGGAGCGGGCGCCATGCTTTCCCTCCTGGCCGTCCGCTTCCCCAGCCCCACCCTTGAGGCCCGCTATCGCGACTTCCTGGCCTCGGAGCACTACCTGCGCGAGGACGTCCGCTTCGGCGCCGTGCGCATCCTCACTATCATCGCGCTGGCCGTACGCAGCCTGTCGCTCAACGGGATGGGGCCGCCCACCCTGGGCGTGGCCGTCGTCCTGCTGGGCCCCCTGGGCCAGGTCACGATCCAGCGCTGGGCCTCCGAGGCCCAGGGCCACCCCACCCGGCTGCGCGCTTATGTGCGCGCCCGCACGGGGATGTTCGTGTTCTGGCGCCTGGTGCTGGTGCCCCTGGCCGCAAAGTACTGGTTCTCGGGCTGGTTCCCGGGGCCCGCGCGGGGCGCCTCGGTGTGGGCCCTGGGGGCCTTCTACGCCATGGGGTCGGGGATAGCCATTCTGGCGATCGTGTCCCTGGCGGGCAACCTAGTGCTGGAGGAGCACCTGGCCGTGCAGGTCGCCGCCGTGGGCCTCATGGTGCGCATGCGCGGGCCGGACTTCTGCATCGCTGTAACGGGGAACGATGCCATGCGGTCCCACGTTGTGTGGGCCTGGCGGGCCCTTGAGGCCACCTCGAGAACGATCCTGGAGGCCGTATACTTTGCCGCAGGGCAGCCAGTCGCCCCGGCAGGAACCCCAGATCCGGAATCTGCGTGTCAAGCCGTGCTGGCCGCCGCGTACATCGCCGTGGGCCTGGTGGGGATCACGTACGTGCTGTGGCTGAGGGAGATGCGGTCCAGGGAGGAGTTCTTGGCCGGCGAGGTGTGGGGGGAGGGGCACGAGTGGTTGGAGGGTTTCTGGTGGAGGCGGCTGACGGCGTGGCGGCTGGCGGCCCACGGCATGCTGGCGGGTGTTTTCTGCGCGGTGGCGTGGAGGGTGGTGTCCGGCCTGTTGCCCGGGCCGTGTGAGGGGGAGGCGGGCGTTTCGGAGGGGGGGTCTGGGGACGTGGGGGTCGTGGTGGTGGAGGCGCAGGAGGGCGCTTGCGAGGTGGAGGCGCCTCGTTCGTGGAAGCCTGGTGACATCACCTTGGAGGGGGGCGCCGAGCTTTGACGTGAATGCGTGGGTCCTTTTTGCCCCAGTCCCGTCTTTATTGTAGTTCAGTTTTCAAAGTTAGGGCACACGCCAGAGGACGTGAGTTGGACGGTGACTGGATGCCGGTTTTGCCGTAGGTCTAGTTCCCTTCTCTTCTTGTCTTCTCTCTTGGCCTGGTTCCGTCTTGAGTGTGGTTTGGTCTTCAAAGGCAGGTCACACATGAGCGCAAATGGGTTGGAGGGTGACTGGATGCCAGTCGGGCCGCGGGGTTGCTCCCTCTGCTTCTTGTCTTCTCTTTTCATTCTAGGAAACGCCTGCTTCTGCGGGCAGAACATCAAGCCCTTGGGGTGACGTTCTTGATGACCGAGAATTGAAGCGACGCGGAACACAAACGAACAAGAGAAACTATGGGATCGAAATGAATTGCCGAGCTGGCCCCAGGAATTTCAGAACACTTCATGTGGACGGCGCTGCGTGGATCGCCTTGGCCCCCAGCGTGCAACCGTTCTCTGGCACCATTCTTCAACATTGGGAAACAGTGATGGGGAGGGGGGCTACAAGGCCCAAGGTGCAGGATTGCTGACTCAGTCAGCGATCCCAGCAGTCTGATTGCCGACCGGACTCGTTGGTGCCAATTAAACAATGAACCAAGAAAGACGCTGTTGACACAGCGCAGCAGCAATTGTGCTGATTCAAGCAGACATTAGTATATTTTGGAGACTGTTTTGGGAATAACTCAACTGGCTCGTGGACAATTTAGATAATTTGGGGCGACTGCAATGTCATACATCATCATGATTTCTGAAGATGTAGGTGCGCAAGGAGCCGCAGGAGCCTGATTCACATGACAATGTGCACATGTTTGGGACGTGTGTTGTAGCAGAACCATTGGTGGCTGGTTCCGTGCGCCTGGGGAGGGCGGTGCAGCGATGGGCAGGGTACGAAAGAACGCCTCCAGAATGAGGAAAGAGCCCATGATGGGAACGCAAACAGTCCACTCCTCTTAAATGTTCAACAGAGCCAATTACAGCAGCGTATTGGTAGACAGGAGCGAAATGAACTTGCCAGTTGAGCCTGGCTGTGAGTTTAGGGTTTTAAGAGGAAGCCGTTCCGGAGGGCATGCCTGAGCTCCCACTGCCTGTAGGATGATGAAGCAAACCAACTTTGTAGAATGAATCTGCGTAGGGCGAGGCAAGGATACCTGCCAATAGGTGGAATTGGGGTCGGTGGGCGTGACGCAAATAAATGATTAGCAATAGTTGGATGATGCTTTGAAGCTCGCCATTGTCGTTGTGCGTATTTGCAAGCTGTGTCAGACAACTGGATATATTTGTGGAAATTTTTCCTGGCGTTGGCGGGGCTGCGCCCTCCATTGTGCTTGTGTGACTGAGCTTGCCTCTGTTTCACAACGTGCGACAGCACAGCATGGCGTTCTGCTCTATCTGGAAAGGCGCCCTCAACTGCCACGCCATCTGTGAATGCTTTGCTTGGGCCATTAACAGGTCGCTTAACGAATTGTTAACCCGTTTTCAACCCCATCGACAAGAACAACGTTCTTGCTCCTTGGCGGCAAGAATGGTCATTGCTGGAATACGTATTCTTCATTGATTGCGATCGTGCGGTGCGGTTTCGAGACCAACAGCTGCTAGCCATCTTGGGCTTGGCAGCGGCCTAATTTACCATTATGGTCCATTGAGAACAAGACTGCTAAAATCAAAAAAGAGTGTACCTGTGCGCTTCGCCAGTATCTATTTGAGGTGAGGTACGAGTATCACTGGCAAGAAACAGCATGTTTGTGATGCCAACTGCGACGCCATTTTGACACCAAATGGTTGCCGTGACAGTGGTTGCGATGGCGTAAAAGTGGGCGTGATAGCATCAATTAATATCAAGTGGCATCTCAGTTGGCATTGCAAGAATGCTGTTTTCTGCCTCTGCACATGCATGCACAGTGAGTACGCATTCACCGTTCAAGGTGTCAGTGCACGCATGTGAAAATCGTTGCAACAGTCGATGATACTGCAACTTGTGTTTCTGATTCGCTCTATGCTTGCGTGCGTTTCCTGTTGCAGATAGTTTCCCACAGAAAGTTTTGAAGGGACTTGAAGACTCTATATTGCGAACAGAGTAATCAAAAGGATCTCTAAAAGTTCAAGAATTTCTGCGTGAAGGTGCTCAAAACACCTCGCCATCGCACCACATGCCCGTACTTCGCTGAAACAATCTTCCACATCGTCACTCGCACCGTTTCCATGTCATTCACAAGATCCCCATTTTCACCAATCCCCCCGATTCACGAACGGTGTACCTGTCCCCCACGGCCAGCCCGCCGAAATCATCCACCTTCCCAGACGGCCACACCACGCTCAGATTCACAGCGACCGCCGGCTCAGCCACCCCGAAGTGCACCACCGGGCTGTGGCTCGAGGCGAAGCTGCTTCCCGCCGTCACCACCCTCCCCTGGCAGGTTCCCTCCCCGCCACCTTCCGGGCAGATTCGCACCAGCGCGCCCACGCCCATCCTGTTGCCGTCGCTGCCCTCCAGCGCCACCCCCACGTGCCGATCCCCGCGGGCTGTGCCTTGGAACAGGTACAGGCCAGGTTCTCC
>CAJHUC010002038.1:0-32737 GCA_905146915.1 Ostreobium quekettii
ATGGCGCCATGAGCCCAATAGTTGGGAAGTTCCGCCATTCGATTCCAGCATCACATCAACTGTCTCCATAGGTAAAATTCCGAGGAAAGTGCTCCCATTTCGGCATAGATAATCCCCAATGGCATATGGCCAGGAAGACAAAGACCTTGGCCTAAGAATTGAGTCTCGACCTTCTCCAACTCATTTCATTGAGTCTTCGTGAGAAAGGGACCCCAAATAGGAAAGGCGTATCCAACTGATCCCAGAGCATTAGTCTTGAATAGGTCGTGTGCAATTTGGGGATCGGTCTAAGTTTTCAGTCTTCACGGCCTCGACCATTTCCCCCCATTCAGCATCCGTTGGGCACCAAGCGCATGCAAATGAAAATGATGCCTTCTCTATTAGGGTATCGGCCTTGAAAGCCGATGTAATTCAATGCGCCTTCAAACGCAATGGTATTGGCACATGCACTTTGCATTTGCTTGGGGTGAAGAGAATCGCTCCAGCGGTGGATAATAGGTCGCAGTCTGCTATCTACATCTGCGCTTTGCAGCACCACGCTTGCAAGACGCACATCGCCATAAAGTCCCCTCTTGAACAACATTCTCCATATTGTGCTTCGTCCCAACATGCCTCCCATCAATCCAAAATAGTTCAAATTAGGGTGCGGCTCCTGTGGGGAGTGGGGTTGTACGTATGGTAGGGGAGCCAGTTAAGGAGAATTGTTTGTAGTGAATGAACGGGGATGGCTTTGAGATTGGTTCACAGTTGGGGATGGCGGCGGGAATAGGAGCTGAGGAAGTGTGGGAGTGAGGGAGAGTGGGAGTGGGTAGTGTGCGCAGGTAGCTGCTGGGCTAGTTGGCAATGGATCATAGTTGGTCTGGGCGGCGGGAATAGAAACTTGGCATGAGAAAGGGACACGAACCTGGCCAGCTCGTGAAAGTGGCCAGAGTGAGGATTCTGGATACAGCAACTCTTGAACCGTCACATCACCAAGCTATAAATAACACTCACTCCATCTGTTAGAACGGTTGTTCGGTTCGTGTGCGACAGAGTTGTCCTTCCTCGCGTGACCAGTTGTGAATGCCTCCCGTACCCCTTGGGTCGCCGCAGCCCAAAGGCTCATTGCACACTTGAGCCGTCCAAAGGCCGACACTCCTCTCGACAACAGCAGCATGGCGCCACATGCATCATGGAGCCATATCTTCAGATATATGAGAGGAGTAGTTCAAGTTGTAAGCGCTGCCAGTGCAACAGTCCACACGAATGTTGGCCACGATCTGTGGTGTTCACATGCAAGTGGCATCGGTCTCTGATAGACTAACACATCCGTTGTGCTACAAATTGCCATTACCAGAACATGAGGGTCGGTAGGTGATGTGCAAGAATGTGGGCCAAATATACAGCATACGGCTGATGCACCTCTCGCCACCACCCTGCACATATGTTCAGACTTCCCTAGCATCTTCATACCCATGTCAACCCATTCTTCGTGCATGCCTGGCATACACCACTGGTCCCGATCACATGCTCCAACTTTAAGTCATTGATCATATGAACCTGATTGCATTCGACTTGGCTACTTTCGTCCCAGACATTTTGACAGCATCTTTACATGCTGCCAATGCCCTGCAATAGGCAGTAATTCTGTCACTGTGCAAGACAAGCTGTTGAGCATATTTGCAAGCAAAGAATTTGTAGTTCAATATTAGCTACAGATATCCAACACAATAGGATGATAGGTGTGGCGTGCAGAGATTAAAACAGAGAGTTCTTTACTGATGGAACTTATTCACATCTCCAATGAAAAGCGCTGAATCACATGTTTCCACCACTTTGATGATGTGCATGCAATATGCCTTCACAGTTTCCTCCTCAAGTAAGCGACTTTCCGCTCTTCAGAATTCATTGCACCCCACTCGTTGGGATCCACCCTCAAAACGAACAGCCCGCTCGTCGCCAGCATCTTCTCCCTCCATTTCATCTGCCCAGTGGCCATCTTGGGCATGTTACGGAAGCGCAAATAGTCCCCTGTCCCTAGCACAAAGGTAGTCCCATCCTTTGTCGACAGTGTGCTGCCACAGAATGCGGACTCAGGCCCAAAGGCGGCCTGAGAGCAGCACTCGCCGAGGTCGCCACGCTGAGCTGCTTGCAGCACTTCCGCAGTGGTGCCGGTGGGTTCGTATCTCTCCTCCTCATCCAGCCACGACGCCCTGCAGGTGACATCCACCTCGACAGGCATTTGGGCAACAGCTTGTGCGTCAGGCTGCATGAGTCGCATGTGGAGGACGCCTTGGTAGAGTTGCCGCCTCTGGGAAGCGTTCATGTTCTCGAAACCGTGGTCGTCTGCCCTTTGAATCGCCCAGGACATGATGTCATCGTCCAAACAGTCCAGCACTGCAAAAGATGCGACTGCTGACATCGCATCCCGCAAACCCACATCGCTGCCGGCCCCAAGGAATTTCGCTCGACACGCTGCCAAAAACCCTGGATCCTGAAATGCAAAGACTGAGAAAGCAAACAAGAGGTTGCAAGTTTCCTGGAAATTGAAGAGCCTCAGCCGATCCGCGCCCAGGTCGGCCAGCCTTGACAAGAATTTGGGCCTTGGGAGGTACATTAAGCGGGCCATGGCCCACGCCAGGTTTGCAACCTCCTGGGGCTTGAAGCCCTCAAGGTTGTCCTCCACTGTGGTTGTGATGACCGCAAGCAGTGTTTCACATTCCTGACATTGAAGCTTTGCCAGCGCCCATGCTGTGTTGGCAACTCCCTGGGGTGTGAATTCTCGGACTAACGTTTCTGCGTGCTTCACAACGTCCACCAACAGATCATCATGGCTCCCCAATTCAGGTTTTGTCAGGCACCACAATAAATTAGCAACATCCTGACTGTTGAAGTCAGTGACGATCGATTTCAGCCCAGCAATGAGGCGTTGGGCTGTACCATAGCCCTTTGGATATGGCATATCCACAATGCCTCGCACCAAAATCAACACATCGGTGGGCGTAAAATCCTTGCAATAATCTTCTGACATTTCAACTAATTCAACAAACAGTTCCCCCGCATCAACATTGCCAATTGTCGTCTCACCAACTGTCTTAAGATCCATTGGTGGTGCTCTCAATGTCAGCATGGCACTCCCAAGCCTTGCGAACGACCACACAAGCTCGCTGATCTGCCTTGCATCCATTTCTTTCCACTTGGCTTTTATCAACACGAAGAGCGACGTGAGCACACTTCCATACTGCTGGATCACGAAATCCTGGACTCCACCTTTCACGGATACATTTGCAATGCGCTGCACCATAGCTGTTGCATTGCGGCAATTGAACTTCGGCTCCTGTAGTGCTATCAAATCCGTCATGCCATCAAGGCAGCGCTTCACTTCTGCTCTTGCTTTTGCAGAACCCCTGGGAATGTGGTCAATGCGATCCAGAGCAGACTGGGCCACCTTGGATATTTCGATGCTCAGCCACACTGACAACCGCTTTGCCCTTTTCGCCACCCGTTTCCTTTTCACTTCATCAGAGACATGGATATGGTCCCAATTCTGCCTGTTGGGCTGTCAACACAAGCAAGGAGCACACACAATGGTTACGTTGCCAGCTTGAGTATCTGCAATGGTAGGCATGCGACATACATGCACATACACCTGGCTTGTGCACATGCCATATACTTGGAAAAGGCCTCAACTACATTTTTAATGTTTTAGGATAAATTCCCAAAAAACAACCACGCCAACAACTGTTTCTATCACTATGGACACAATTTCTTGTGGCATTTCACTGCTCTATTCTCTTTTGTTATATCCAAAATCCCCACCCCTCCAGTCCTCTTTTGCTGCTGACGAGTTCTTGAGGTCAAGAATCCCCCTCCCCCACTGACTGCAAGTGCTTTGCTTCTTTCCAGCTTGCCAGGCCTGCCGATGTTTCCATTTTAAATCCAAAGAAATTGAAAAATAAAATAGGACTGGCTGGCAGTATACACAGCACAAGACGTACCCCAAGGGCTTGTGGGCACTGCTGTTCCACATACTCCATTGCTGTTCCTGCATCTCGTCACTGTCGTGCACATTTCTCTTTGCATGTGTGTGTCAACACTAATGCCGTGGATGATGTGGCATGGCAAAGCAAGCCAAGCAGTGCACAAACAGCCTCACACTCACCTTCTTTCCAGGGCGTTTGAATACCTGCTCAATCAGCTCAACCATCTCACGTTCAATATCATATTCAAACCCGCCTTCTTTCGTTTGTTCCTTGTCATAGTCGAATTTCGGGTCCCTGAACAGTTCCTTGCCCTGCAGCAGCTCGTTAGCATCAATAGTTGCTGCCCTCTTCAAGAACCTCTTGGCTTCAGCATCTGACAAGTCCCCTTCTATTTCAAAAGCCATTTCCTCTTCCTCCTCGCCCTCATCATCAATTTCCTCCTCGCCATCCAGTTCATCATCCTCATCGTCATCGTCATCATCGTCATCCTTTTCAAGGGCAACGATTTTCTCCAGCTTATCAGGGCTGAAATCAGGGATCCCAAATATCTCACCCATATCAAAGCCTCCCATTTCCACTATCCGAGCCCTTGCTTCTTCACTCTCCTCAAAAAGATCATCTTCCTCCAGTTCCTCATCGCCCTCCACGCCACCCTCTGTCCCATCACCATCGCCCTCCTCCAAATCTCCCAGGGGAATATCAAAGCCCTTCATGAAATCAGCACCCACATTAACACCTGGAGATGTCCAGGTATTGTCCTGGTCGTTGCCAACGTCAGAGGCTGAGCCACTGCTTTGCTGCTGGGATCTGACAACATCTCTGTTTCCAGATGACCTCATGGTGGTGTCACCTCCTCTGCTGCGTTCTATCTTTGCATGGCGACCTTGCTGGTCCTGTTCCTGGCTATCCCCATTCTTGAGGGTGGGCTTTTCTGAGGTGGCCCTCCATTGTGCAAGCGAAGTCCTGGCATTCTCTGCCGAAGCGCTTAGCCGGCTTTGGGCACTGCTGCCTTGTTTGAGGTCCCTGCCTGTATGTGGACTTGCAGACACCACTGAGCTGCGTTCTTCCGTGTTTCTCCTTACTGGTGCTGAATCGCCGCCCTTCTGCTGTGGACGGTTGCTGGGCTGGCCTTTAGTTGACCGTCTTCGTTGCCTTCTTACCTTGGGCCTCCTGAGAACCCGATCTTTGCTGGCCGCCTTGTCACTGCCTGAAGTTGAAGGTCCATCCTGCAAGGCAACATTAATGGCTAGTAGGAAACAGGTAAGATGAACTACTGAATGTAATGGACTGCTTTGAAGTAATAATTTGTCTGCAAGAAACAGGCACCTGAGAAAGAAGGCTCATGTGCACAGGTGCCGTAGTCAGCAGGGGTTGCAACCTTCTGCTGGCATGTAAATTCCTGCGCCTCAATCCCCCAGAAGAAGCTGTGCCAGACAATGTTCACCTTTCACAAGGGAGAGCGTGCTGCAACTCTTCTTGCACCCAGGCAATTCACCACAATCAGGGCTCTGTTGGGAGCAATGAGTATGTGCAGGTCTGGCATTGGTGCAGCAGGCAATACTATGCTCATGACCAAAAAAAGCAGCAATTCGGGCAGCAGAACAGGCTGCCATCAATTCACTGCGTGGCATTTCTGGCAAAATATCCATAACAAAACATAACAAAATCTGTCACTGTATTTATAAATGCGCATATGAAACCTGGACAGCTGTCAGCAGATTCATTCATACCAAACCGCGCCCAGCTGGAGATACAGGGGATCATACTCTCAACCCATTTGTATTCCACTGGTTGATCTGTAAGAGAATTCAGAGCAGCAACCTGCAATTGCGACCTAAGCATTGCCTCCTGACCCCCAGTCAGATCCATCGCCTGGTTTGGACACATTAATTTGGAGAGCTCAGGAAGTGCCAGGTGCGCTTTCCCTTCGGGAACACATGCGCACCCAATGAAAGCAACTGTGACATTGCTATCAAATGTCACTGCAAAGTGCAATGCTGGTGAGACGGAAGGAAAAACGATCAGCCGATGGCCGCTGAATGTCGATCACAATAGCAGTGGACTTACATCAGAAGAGATGGCAGCAACTCGCACCCCTCGGGTACTCGGTCTGCTGTGCCCTGGTGTCGTCGCCGATTTGACCACGCTGCAACCAACGTCGGTACAAGATCATTCACGCACTCCAAAGGATTGCAACAAATGGGAGAGAGGGAGCCGCAAAGGCCGCATCGCCAAGCGCGCCAATCTCGCGTTGGCGGCTTATGGTAATTGAGCCGCTGCGCCATTGACTCGTATTTTATCATCCAGGCAAGAAGTTCCATTCGCAAGCCCAAAAGCGAGTCTGCAGACCGCCACTGAGGCTCCATCCCCGGTCGGAAGAGCGTTTACCTGCGAGGCCGCCAGCTCGCTTGGTGAGTGGGTGCAAGCGCCCCGCGCATGGCTGCGCAGTGCCCAGACCAGCTGAATCCACAAACCGCCATGCTCCCAGGACTCCTCTGACCGCAGTACATGGGTCAAGACTGGCTGCCAGCGCATGCCAACGTCAACTCCAGGGGGCGCGTCGCCACTACAGCACCAGTACAACTGCAGCAACAACTATCCTGCCATCCCGCGGGTGCACTGGGGTGGGCGGCACCCGCTATGGTCGCTTCATGACTTCGCGCCATGCCTGACGTTCCGAAAGGGCAGCTGCCGCTGCTGCCGCTCCACAACGAGGTCTTGCTGCCCTCGCAAGTCGTTCAGCTGGTGCTGTGGAGTGGAAATGCGAAGAGGTGTGTCATCCGTGTGCAGCGCTTTCCCGGACCTTGCTGCCCTTTCCTTCCGGTGCATTGTCGTTGAAAGTCGCTCACTGCGAGCTCTTTCACGTATCACTGCTTCTACCCGTTTCGTCGGTTTCCGCGAACGCGGACACCTGCGAGAGCCGGACAATAGTAGTACATTGCCCCATCTCGCCGGGCCTTCCTTGCCGAGGACGGATTCAGGTGTTGCTGAGTATTCAGCGAAAGTGTTGCACCTTCCAGTCACGTTTATGACATTGTCCGTGACGGATCAGGTGGCGACGTCCATTGTGTGGGACATGCAACTTGTTGGGAACTAGGATGTCATTCTTGTTCGAGTTTCAAGCTGTTTTGGAGGCAGAAAAGTGGATTTCACACAAGAAATCTGAATATTTGTACACTGGCATATTGGGTAAGCTGCTCTCTCATTCAGGTCTGTGAAAGTGTCTGCATGTACCATGCCCCATACATGCAATCAGCGTTCGTGAGATGCAGGCCAAACACATTATAGGCGTTGGGACATCTGCCAGTAATGTTTTAGAAATAAGTTCTTTGCTGCAGCTGCCATGCTTTGCATACCACAAGCCACGAGTGCCCTCTCTACCACTGGTGAAACTCATCTGATGGTGGCATTTTCACCTATTTCTATCCCATTGGATGTGCCGACATGCAGCCGTACATGGATGTGGACAATGTTATGTGTTGGATTCTTGCAGCGATGCATTTGCTGAATACCTTTCCACCCAAAAAGAAGCTGACCTGCGGGTCGCTGTCATCCCAGTTGTGAAAAATGGCCAAGACACTGCCCACATCAAGGTGAATTTCCCAACTGAAGTCCTGTCTATGAACGAATAGAGCTGTTTGTACTGTGCAAGAGCCAGATGCCCTCTGTTGCTGTCCCCAGTCTCCGCATTGTCTTCATGATTTCAGAGTTTTTTGCTGCCAGACTGCTGGGTGCTTGCTGCTCCATTGCTAACCTCCTTGACTTACTTCCTTGCTTGCTTAAGGAAAACATTTCTTTGCTTGCCAGAGGGGTGGCTGGGGCCATCGCACACTCACAGGTGCTGTTGATAACGCTCTTGAGGGTCTCCATTCCATAGGGACAGCAGCAAGGGTTGTTCAGTTGTCAAGAATTCCGCAGGTGCGTCGATGTGCATGCCATCCCTCTCTAGACGTGTCATTGTCAACACAAAATGTGCCAAAAACTTCAGCATCCTTCTGACAGCTTCCCTGTTGCATTCAAAGACACCAGCATCGCCTTCTGCAAATAGAAAAGGGCTCATAGCATCATGCCCCAGAGGGGTTTGCCCTTTGTATGACTGGCTTGTCTGTCTGCCAAAATAACATCTTTGCAAATGTCATATGAGCTGATCAGCTGGTTGGCTCCTATGTCGTGTTCAAGCTGGAAGTGCTTTCAACACAGTTACTGGCTGCACTGGATACTTGGCCCTGATGGATTGCATCTTTTCACAACAGGAGAAGCAGTGGACACTTGCGCTTGAAGGACTGGAGCGCATTCATGTCCATCCCAAACACACCCATGTCAGTCAACAGGGTTTGATCACCGTTGAGGTCGAAGCGGCATCTGCAATGCTGCTGAAGCAGAGGAATGGGAGTCAACGCAATGCAATCGAGAATTCCGATGAATCCTTCAATGCAATAGCTCCAGGTCAGCCACCACTCCAGCTAGAAATTGCCAAAGTGATTAAGCTGTAGAAATGGATTGGCTAAACTAAACCACTGCCCAGGATCTGTGCTGGTGTGGTCAACAATCTGGAAGAGGTGGAAGAGTGGTGTATTCTTCGATTGTGGCATTCCTTTTGTTGTCTTTACCCTCTGTACTCCAAAGTTGGATTCTGTGTCCTGTCCCAGTACTCATGCCTTGGAGAGATTGCTGGACATTTCCGACCTTCAAATAATGTGTCTGTGTTGAATAACAGGCTCTGAAGATGAAGATGCACTTGGGGCCGAGCTGATTTCCCGTTCGAGGGAATTGCTGACAATTCTTCTCCAGCAGACAGGGAGAAGTGCCGCAACCCAAATGATGGAGCAACTGCAGAAGATGCCACCATCACAGGCAGCTGACATAATAGGATCCCTCCTGGCAATGGGTTTCCAGGTAACTTACTCAAGGGCAGAATCAGGTTGTGGTGAAGCCACAAGGGTTGCTGCCCACTTGCAGAGAGTGCATTGCACACATGCTGCTACAGTATGCAGGCGTGTTTTGAAATACAAAGAATTGCACCATAAGAATTTTTCTTGGTGGGATGAGCAGATGCCACCATTTGGTGGTGGATATGGGTTGAGGAGAATCTGTCAGCTACCTGATCGTGTTCTGGTGGTGGCAAGCTGCTAGGAAACATCTCTTTGCTGTCGATTGAACCAGAGCTTTGTATGCAGGAAAAACTTGCGATGCTTGATGCTGTGGACCATGGTGCCAGACTCCGGCAAGCCCTCAAACTGCTTGCACGATCTCTGCACACAGTTCATCAAGCACTTGGACAGAAAAGAGAAGCAGATTCCAAACAACCTGATGGTGGCTGGGTACCAGTTCTGGGGACAATTGGGCAAGGGGTAAGTAAGCCATGTGCGGTAGTCAATGTAGGATGTGCAGTCGATGTTGGAGAAGTAGGGACAGCTGTGCTGGTTGCCACAGTTGGCATGCAGATCAGGATGCAAAATGAGCAGTATCACTGACCAGCCAAGTGCCCCCTTGTGCATCCTCAACACAGGCCACAATCACAGCAACACCACTTTGAACAAATCCAGCAATGTTTGGAGTCAGCTGGTGTCACCAAGACGATGCCCTTCCTGTGGGCATTGATTTACACAGGCACATCGTCTGTCGAAATGCAGGCCACTGGATTCAAAAATTCAATCCCAGCTGTGTGTATCTATGTGTAGCTATCCCAAGAGCGTGCTGTCAAGGTGCATTTCTGGAAGGTCATGTGTAGCTTTCACTAGGAGTAAGTCAACAGTGTTCCAGGGCACAATCTGCCATCAACATATGAACCTGGCTTAAGATTCATGAATTTTTCACACTGCCATTTTGAGTTTGTTGATATTATCTCCAAGGCGATGAATGCCTGCTGATATTGCTTTTGATGCTGCCAGCTCCCTGGAGGATTGAGAAGACCCAAGAATGAAGACGATGACATTGCTGAACTGATGAAACGTATTCAAGATGCAGAGCCACCGCCAGAGGTCAGTTTCCTTCCTGGAACTTCAGTTCCTGAATGGCATATACGGGCAAGCACTTGATGTTCATTTAGTACGTATTGGCCCTTTGTGCTGGATTTGGTGGCAGTGCCAGACCTGGCCTTGTGTCACCACATACTGCTGCTGTGCACCAGGTTCTCAAACATGCATTCCGTGAGGCACGCCGTATCAGGCGTGGTGGCGAGCACCACCCCAGCTACGCCATGTCTCGGAGTTACATTGAACTCCTGGCCGAACTACCATGGAAGCGGCTCTCAACACCAGCACTACACAATCTTCAGGGCGCTCGTAACATACTGGACTCTGCTCATTATGGCCTGGAGCTTGTGAAAGCACGCGTGGTGCACTATGTAGCTGTGCAGCAGCTGAAGGGGAGTGGAGCAAGAGCTCCGATACTGTGTTTTGTGGGCCCACCTGGGTGAGCGCTCTGGATGGGGTTGTATTTACAAGAATGTTACTTCACCATGGTGCAGAGAGGGCCCAAGCCCCATACCAAGAATAACAATACCTGTCGAAATTCAGACGCTTTTCGTCGGAATTGCATGCTTCACAGTTCATAGCAGTATCGTGCAGCAGCTTCTTGTGGATAGCAGGAATGGCATGATGGCCCTCCGTGCTGTGTATCATCTTTATAGCAATTGTTGAGTGTGTCTGATGTGTTATTGCTGAATGCAGGCAGGTAGTTAAATGCCCAGTTTTGCCAGGCCCACACTTGACTGACAAGCCAGTCAGAAGCAGAAGCCCAACTGCACGGCCTAGCATAGTCCCATTTATTCTTTTCGACCGCAGAGAATCATCTTCAAACAGTTTTGCGCCGGAGAACTCTGCGATTCTCCACCCTCACCACATTCCGTGTTAGCGTGGCTGGCACCCACTGAACTGATGGTTATGCCTGGTACCAACATCTGAGTCCAAAAGTCTGCAAGAACCCATGGGAGGTGGCGTTGCTGGAGCTGTCAGTTGGTTATGGATACTGTAGAATATTATACCCTTCCGCAGTGTAATGTAACATTTGGCCAGTGCAATAATAAAAACATAACGGTGCCAAGAAATGTGAAGCAGTGCTGGCCGCAACATGCGGATCTCTGGACTGCTGATGGCGTCTAGCTACCATGCAGGCATGAGTTGTTGTGGCAGAAAACGGGCATTGGAGGCCATGCGAACTCAGCAGAGTCGCCATTACGGCTGTGGCCATGACATGGAGTCCCCAAAATGACGGCCTGTCAGAAAATGCGGTGCAAAAATGGTAATACTGAAAATTCAACGTGCGGAAGGGTTGAATAAACTACAGTATGTCGTATACTACACTGGAGATAGATTTCTGGCAATTGACGCAGCTGTGGTTCGATCTTCTGCTACCATCAGGGTGGGGAAGACATCTTTGGCAGCCTCTGTTGCCAATGTACTGGGTCGGCCTTTTGCTCGGATTTCGTTGGGAGGCGTGAGAGATGAGGCCGAGATCAGGGGCCATCGGAAAACGTATGTTGGTGCCATGCCTGGCAGGGTCATCCAGGTGAGCACAGGGAAAAATCTTTGGCAATGAGAGGAGCAAGTGCTTGCAGATAGTCTGAACACCTTTCTCTTTAATTACCTCCAGTGATTTTTGTTGCAAATGGTCAGATGTGCGCCAGGAGATGATTTGTTGTTGCAGGTTGGGGGAAAAATCTAGTTGTTCACTGCAGAGACTGCCTCCTGTGTGACCTAAATTCCTTCCCTTATAACTGTGAGTCTGTGGAGAATGTACTACAGCAGTCCCTCTGCACTTTGAACTGTTCATATTATTGAAGTATTTTACCGTATCGAAGTACCAGTCTATCTACTGGCTCAAGAATCCTTGTCACTGCTTTGGTTTGTTTTCGAAGTATGGTTTGCACTAGCTGTTAACATGGAGGGAGTAGTTGGATACCAAATCCTTCACCATCGGCCACCTGACAATGACCCCTTGTGTGCTGTGCCAAAAGGCCCTTCGCCGTGTGAATGTTAGGGATCCTGTTATGCTCCTTGATGAGGTGGACAAAATGGGGAAGGACATTCGCGGTGACCCAGCATCAGCGTTGCTAGAAGTCCTGGACCCAGAGCAACACCATGCCTTTGTGGATGCGTATGTGGGCTTCCCCTTCGACCTGAGCAGGGTGGTGTTTCTTGCGACTGCAAACCGCACCTCAGAAATCCCTGCACCTTTGTTGGACCGGATGGAAGTAATCAGACTGCCAGGGTACACCCTCCAAGAGAAGGTCAAGATCGCAGAAAAGCACCTCTTGCCAAAGGTATGGAGCATTGCTTTGTTGACAGTGATTCTCACATACAATGGCTGGTCAATGGTGTGGGCCTTGCACCTTCACACTAGCAAGAGGATGCTGCTAATGTTCTGCCACTACCAATTGGTGAGGCCAGAATTGGCTGTGTTCGCATGCAGTCCTTTGCTAGCAATTTTGGGCTGCGCATTGCTTTCATGACCATGAATAGATCCAGCAGTGTGAGATTCAGTGCAAAGGCCGGGCCTTTGCGTCGTGGTTTTGGCACCTGTGGAAGAATGTGGGTATTTTTGGCAGAAGGATGGGCAAATGGTGCAGCTCACTTGTCTGGAAGCTGTCATCTCATACATGATTAGTGTATCTTTGCAGTTTGTTGTAAGCTACACATCAACGAGGATTCTTGGTGCAATGCCCATTGTCTCCCCTGGATCATATACCTGCCGTGTGATTCTGTCAGTGCGTATCTGAGTCGATTCATTCATGATTCGAGCTGGAAGGTGTCTATGGCTCGTGGTTGATGCCACTGCACACCATGTTTACAATTATTTCATGCACTGGTGATGCTAGGTCTTAGAGGAACATGGGCTGGGTCCTGGTGGCCTGGTGGCTTCTCCTGACAATCCAGCTGTGGTCTTCCCGGAAAAGATCTTGCGCGTTATTGTGGAGCGCTATACACGCGAAGCCGGTGTGCGTGCTCTGGAACGCTGCCTTGCTGCAGTTTGCAGGCAGTGCGCATACCAAATTGTGAAAGAGCAAGAGGAGAGGGCTGGTCGTCCATTCCAATCATTTGCACAGGGGGTAGGTGCTACAGGAGGTTTGGAAGTATTTGGCAAGCCTATCTTGCCCACAAATTTGACCAGTTAATAACCTGTTGTGCCTCCTGCAAGGGAATCGACAACCCTGTACGCAGTTAGTGCTGTACTGATCATCTTGGAAGTCCTTTAGAATCGTGTTGTGCGATACCAAACGCCTGGTGCGTCAAAGACCTTGTGCAATGGCACAGTGTTGGCATTTGTCTATTTCCAACCAGATTCCTGAGCTGAGGATCTCTTGTAACTCCATTCTCCTTGTTTGGCTTGCATCAAAGTCAACACTGTGTTGCCAAGCGGCGCTTGAAAGCAGGCCTTTGGCACTTTGCTGTGCTGTACAGGGTGCTTCGTCCAGGGACGTTCTGCCGTTGGATGCTGCAACATGGAGAGACTGGGAAAACGAATGGAACACATCATCAGGCTTTCACAAAATTTGCCCAAGCTCATTTGCGATTGTTCCCACATTTTGGGCTGAATCGCCTATGCTGCACCAGCACCAGCGTGGCGCCGATGCACACCCAATGGTTCGAAAACAAGCAAGCGAACCACTGCGTAGCGCCAGCGAGCGTTTTGTCGAAGACCCTTTGGGCATGCCAACGGTGCAGGATCCACAGACAGTGCCATCAGAGGAACCGCGTCAGGAGAACACAGGCTGGTCCACTATTGTAGTTGATGAGGCTTTTTTGGAGCTCTGCCTTGGTGCTGCGAAGTACTATGGTAAGTTGAGGAGTGTGTTCAGCTTGTTGAGCGTACCGCACTCTAGAAGGCCACCCACATGCATTTTTCACCATGCCTCTGTGAGGTGTCATGGCAGCTCTTGTCGATGTTATCAGCTGGTCAGCCCAAAACTGGTTCACACAGTAGTGCACAGATTTTGTCGACAAAAGAAGCCACAAATTTCGGAGAGGTGAGTTCAGGGATTTCCTGCAGAGTCTTGGATTGAAATGTGTGCATATAGTGTGTGTGCCAGATTCCTGTAATTCATGTGTACTGAAACATGAGGTCGTTGCAGTGGGTGGTTTTGCAAATTACCGAATCTTTTCAGACACTTCACAAAGCTGACCACGTGTTCCCACCTGCACAGTAAAACACATCAAGGGGGGGGCCAAGTGAGCAGGAAACGAAATCAGGATACTACAGCAAACTCATGGTCCAAAATCTCCATCCCCAGGGTGCATGGATCAGAAATGAGAAGGTCTCTAGAAAGGGCTTCGTCCATTTCCAGAGAATAAAGCACCATGCAGGTCGGCACTCCATTGAAACATCTCAAATACAAGGAACTGAAAACTATGAAGTCAAGCAAGAATCAACAAAATTAAGCTGTGGCACTCGACCGAAAATCTGCCAGCAGGGGAAAGTCGACAACAACCACTGAAACGAGTCTCTACACCAACTGCATCTCAGCTATCCTAGAAAAAATGAACCGCTAGGACGATGACACTGAAGGAATTGTGCAAGGGATTGATGGGCCTTTCTGCCTCCGCTTGGAGGCCACCATGATAAGAGGGCTTGTGTCTGCTTCCAACAGGACCCGAGGGAAGTGAACGAGTGACTGGTCCAGGAGTAGCGGCTGGCCTGGTCTGGACGCCCACTGGCGGCATGGTTCAATACATCGAGTGCTGCTGCATCAGCCGTGGTCAACCAGGCCGCCTTGGCGAGCTCACGCTCACAGGGCACGTTGGCGACGTCCTGGAAGAATCCGCAATGACTGCCCTGTCTTGGGTGCGATCCCACGCTCACACACTTGGGTTCCAAGCTACAAGGGAGGACACCACAAACAGCAGCAACGCGCCAGCGTCCACCACAACGCCAGCAGTCACAGCGGACGAACACTATGGGAGGGCGTCTTCTTCTGAAGCAGTAGGCCACTCACCTGCGATGTGCTGGGACATTCATATGCACTTGCCTGCTGGTGCGGTGCCCAAGGATGGACCCTCAGCTGGGATCACTCTGGCCGTTGCACTCGTGTCACTTTTTGCCAACCGCGCTGTCCGACATGACACTGCCATGACAGGCGAAGTGACGCTGAGGGGCTTGGTCCTGCCAGTCGGTGGCATCAAGGAGAAATTTCTGGCTGCACACCAGGCAGGCTTTCGACGGGTGATCTTGCCGCAGAGAAATGTTAAGGATGTCGTGGCGGAGGTGTCCAAAGAGGTGCAGGAAGGTTTGGAGACAATTGGCACAACCAACCTGGAGGAGGTGATACGTCAGGCTTTTGACCCACCATACGAAGTTCTGCAGCGATCACGGCTGTGAACGAATCAGAGGCTGGCTGGTCTGATGTCACGGCAGTGGCAGGACTGGGGCAGCGGGTGCTTGCTGTACTTTAGACGCATTATGACATGCTGCTGGGGAGCCCCTCCACCTTGCCTCAGGGCCTCAGGGCGTCGTGGTTGTGTCTGCAAGCTGGAGCTACCTCTCGTGGCGACAGCAAGTCACTTTAGGCATAGTGGGTGGCAGTTCTGGCTATTCAGAGCCGAACACGACATATAGGGTATTGTAACATTCAAACATTTGTATATCTATCTCGGAGGAGAAGGAGTGCTCGTTCCTTCTTGGGAGGACAGAGACTTTGAGCTGTACAGCCCGTGTCTCGGTACTCTTGTCAAGGACGGCGCAGCCTGTTGCGGACCAGCGCGAGCTGGGTCACGATCACTATCCCCACAGGGGCCTGCCCAGACCCCCACGATGCCACCGTCGCACACAACGCAAGCACATCAGAGGCATGACCACGAGCACCCCACAAACTTCCCATCACATGCTCATCAGCAACCTGCCTCCCATATCTCCATTTTACACAATATAGTAGACAGGGTTTGGCAGCTTGAACAGCGCTGCTGCCCCAAATTCGCCTAGCAGGTCTGAAAACTGGTCGCCAAATGCTGCAACAAACTGACTGCCTTTGTGCTGCTCCAAGAACGCCTCACGCTTTTCCGATTTGTAGATCGTCGCTTTCTTCCCCACGTCAGTGCTGTTGTTCCTCATCCCCAACTCCATGTAGCAGGGCTCATCGCCTTTCATGCCCTTCCCATCTTTAGAGCAGGCTGATCCATAACCCATTTTCTTCAGGTTCACAGCAGTTGCATTGTGCAGCTCCTCAGATCTCCCTGTGATGAAAGTAAGTCCGAATCCCTTTTTCCACAGCATCTTGTACACAGCAAGTGTCTGGGGGATTGCTGGCGCCCTGGCCTGCAACATCCACTCCCGGCTCTTCTGCTTGCTGTACTCCCTGTC
Source organism: Ostreobium quekettii (assembly GCA_905146915.1). NCBI lineage: Eukaryota > Viridiplantae > Chlorophyta > Ulvophyceae > Bryopsidales > Ostreobiaceae > Ostreobium > Ostreobium quekettii. The sequence goes on from CAJHUC010002038.1 coordinate 16,257, forward strand.
CCAGTCTTCGTTCCGCATGTCTTCCAGGTTGGATAGGCAAGTCTCGTCGACGTCGAAGATGGCTACCATGGATGAATTGACCTGAAGGCATAGGTCGTCAGAAAAGCAAAGTGCTCGTCCACACAGAGAACACAGTCATTCAAAGGACACCCCCATCCACAGCACTGTGCTCAATAACCTTTGGAGCCCACTGGCGCGTCCTATTTGTTTCCGAGCACAGTACAACATTTTCGGCCCATAGCACATCTTCAACACCACACCAAGATCATATCATGAAGGAGATGCACAGACAGCTGCACTTTGAACAGTCCACATTTCATTTTAATTTCTTTTCTTCAGCCGTCCTGCGCACTTGGTACTAATGGGTGGTGGCCTGTGAAATGGAAGCAAAATCAAACCTTCAGGTTGTGTGCATGTGCCCACCATTAGAAAGGGTAAGGGCCATGCTCGGTCCTGTGAAGGCAGATACAGTCACAGGCCTGCAGCACTCCGGACAATCAAAGCCCACTTCAGGTAAGCAGATTCCACCAGCCATTCCCCGGGCGGGCTCCCCACACAATCCACTCACCTCCGGGAAGAGCGTCGCGTTGCCAAAGTACGCCTGGGCGGCGTTCAGGGCGATGTCCAGGTCGCGCTCGTACTGGCCCCCCTCCTCAAAGTACCGCTCGAACGTGGACGCGCACTCCTCGCGCTGCAGCTGCGGGAAGTTCAGGCTGTCCTTGTGCGCCACGCCGCCGCCCAGCGCGTACAGGCAGTGGAACGCCAGCGACTCACCGGCCTCGCAGGCCCTCCGCGGACGCGCCAGGGCGACGACCACCAGCACGAACAGCGCCAGGGCCAGGGCCCCCACGCAGGCACACGCCACCATCCATCTGCGCTTCAGCGGCCCGCCCCTGCCGCCCTTCTCCCCCACGCGGTCGTAGTCGAAGTCCTGCCGCACGCCCTCGAAATTCATCGCCCCACGGCCGTGCCGCAAAATGCTCCGTCAAGGGCCCCCGAACCTCCCGCTGGATCGATCGGTGCGGAAGGCCGCCCAGGGATCGAGGCGGATGCCCCTGTGGGAGCGTGGCGCCTTTTCGCGCGGCGCCTGAGCGGGCGCCGGCGCGGCCCTCGAGGGATGTGACGGCCGCAGGGAACGGCCCGGTAAGGGCGATTCGTTTCAGAAACCGCAGGGGTTGATCGGCCGAGTGGCGGGGGTCCGTGGGAGGCTGCTGGTCCGGGTAGTCGGTCGCCTCCGAGGCGGCGCTGGAGGGGGGTTGGTCCCTTGGCACCTGCGCCCTTGGGGACGCTCGTTCAAAGATGGCGCGCGTGTGTGGTGAGAGGTGCCGGGGCTGGGTTGGGGCAAGGAATGGCGTCCAAATGACGAATCTCCCTGGCAATGAGCCCCCGCCCGAATGAGCTCAACTTCACGCCGAGGTTGCACCCACAATGGGCGACGGTCAGTGCGGCATGTAACCACCAAGCGGGGCACAATCCCCGCGTACGCACAGAGCAACGCAAGTGTGGGCCTGCTGAAGTTGGTCATTTCCAGTCCATTATAACGTGGCAAATGACTACATCAACTTCATTTAACAGCCACCTGAGATGGACTACGACGACCATTTTCACTTCTTGGGATTACATCTAACTGAATTTAAAGTGAGTACAGCCAAAGCGAAGGAGCTGCTATATTATAGATAACTGCCTGACAAGGTAATATTATGAACTGATGGGATATGGTGGGGTCTGACTTCTGGGCAAGGAAGCAACAACAACATCGAGACTCACCATGGATCAGTACATGTTGACTGACCATAAACACGTTGAAATCATTCAAGAAGGCTACAAGAGGGAACGAATACATCTGTATATCAAGATAACCGTCTAAACAATTCTCTCGAGCTACCAGGAAGACCGTCCGTAGTGACTAGACGTTCGTGTGAAGGCACTGCTAGCCGTCAGCCTAGCTGGGACTATAACAGCGTCGCATCAAGCCCAAGACTTGTCTGACATCAGCGCATGGTCCAATAAGGCATTCATAAACTGGAGCTGGCCTTGAGCACCGACCCATTGCCAGCTGAACTCTGACCACTGCCTCGTGGGAATCTGTGCACCATGGCGGGAGGCCGATTCCGTCAGGTTGAGGTCTGAAAGTTCTTCATTGCACAATGGCTTACGGTCGGTCACCTCCGCCTATCTCGTTGGGCGTTGAAGCGAGTGGACTCACTAGTTAGGTTCTGGTCATTTTTGATGGTTGCGAAGATTCCGTTTAACACAGAGGACACTGCGTGGATTCTGCGGGAGCGGCAGGAGGACAAGGAGTGGGTTGAGTTGCAAAAACTGGCGTGAGATGCACACCTACGGAATGCGTGTACGCAAGTCGACGGGATTCATATGCTAGGGTTAGGAGAGGCTCCTCCGTGGAACAAATCTTACGACCCCCATGCAATCCATCATGAGTGGAAGCTCAAAGTAAACGTCCAGGAGATAGAGCCGTATAGTGGCATGGGAGTGTCTGCCTTCCAGGTGCGCTTCCGGAATATGCTGAAGCGGGAAGGAGCCAGGGTGACGGATAAGAACGGGTGCCAATTTGTTTTTGAATGGCGGGAGATCGACATACGCGCAGAGGTTGCCATTCCATTTGCTGACCAACGATGATGAGTTTGGAGGGAGGCGGGCGTGGAAGGCGTGAATTTGCATGAATGATACCTACGGACTTCGATTTGGAATCCCCCCTGAGTACCAAGACTTCGGGACCAATACACTGCCCAATGTGGATGTACGACGCAGCTTTGTCTTTGATGCCACCTATCGTGAGTTGGCGGTACAAATCAATGCTGGCATGCCAGCACAAAATAACGTGGAGGTGAGGGTAGAGAGGCGCACATGGTGTCAGAGCTTTTGCAAACACAAACCCAATTTGAATATGACAAATGGCGGCAGTGATGGGAGTCAGCCGATACCGGCGCTTCCCCCTAGTTTTGATGAGGGGCCATCGGCACATGTATTGCCGCCTGGGTTCAGCCTTGTTGATGTGAATTGAGAGCTTTGTGTATCTTGTGATCGCCGGCGCTTGAAGGGACCTGACTTAAAGCTGCAGCGACACACAAGGATCTCTGACAGAGGCCACAGTTTGATGGGAAGATATCGATGTACCATCTGTGGCACTATGATTGGATGGGGTGGGGTCACAGAGTGTTGGACACGGTGTTGATCAAGGGAACAGTCAAACTAGGATAGTGTTTGTACGGTCCATGGATCTGACGCAGAATGGTTGATATGTAAAGTCTATGGGTGTGGGGTTCCTGCCCTTTTTGAGCCGCGGACCCGCCTCGCTGGGCACCTAGGTCCTTACAGGGACCTAGGCGGGACCACCCCTCCTACTCCCGTATCCTAATATCTAAAGCGGTTACTATGGGTTGAGGATAGTTATCTTGGGCAGGGCGTCCCCCACACCAAGGGCCAGTAGTAGGGCGTCCCCCACATCAGGCCGGTGCGCGTAACATTCGTCCCCCTCAGGGAGAGGGGCGTCCTCGTCCCAATGCGTGGAGACGGGAGCAGAAACATTATGTATGTATACGGCAACTGGCTGTGCGGATTGCCACACGCCCAGTTTGCACGATAGTCATACATACATTATACATATTGTAGTGAAGAGAAAGAGTGGTTGTTTTACATAACCTGCTGGCCTTTGACAACTCTCATTAAAACTCTTCGTTCAGCACTTCGGTTGCAAGGTTCTGACCTTCCGGCCTATGCCCGTCCAAGGGAAACATGTGGAACATGCAGGCTGACCTGCACGTCCCCGACCCCGACCCAAATACTTGCTGCCACTATATGCCCAGCTATGTCCTCCCCGAGGCTGCGAAGTACCTCGTCCTTGCCCACGTCCACGAACGGGCTCACGAGGGGGTTGGATCAATGGCTGGTCGGTGGCCAGGCGTTCCCCGTTCAAGATAGCTGCGGACATCGCGTTCATGTGTCTGAACAACGTTCTTGTATAGGGTCCGGTATAACCGGTTTGCTTCTGTGCCCATTTTAGCAAGACCTGTCAAAGGCATAACCACACATGAGCTTATTTCAACATGTACGTTTCGTACTTCGATCAGTTGATACATGCACAGCAGGAGTTCTTCCATTTTCAAATGCTTGAACCAGTTTCTGTGCATTTGCAACTGCTTTTGCTGATTCCCAATTATTATGCTCATGTCCATATCCCAGCCATTTGACAAGGTACTCTACCGAGTTTTGGCGCCTTCCGCGCTTTTTAATTCTTTTGTACAAAATGCGTTCAACTTCATATTCCAGTTCCCCTTCGATTTCGATAGGGACTGGAGGTGGCTGTACTTTGCCACGTACTTATATTGACACGTGAAATACCGGATGTATCTTATGCATGCTTTCCGGAAGTTCCAGTCGATATGCGACAGGACCTATCGGGTCGAGGATGGTGAAGGGCCCAATCCACCTCGGTAGTAGTTTTTGAGTTCCAGGGTGCTTGAGGGTGATATGCTGTGTTGAAAGGAGGACGCCATCTCCTTTATTAAACGACACATCCCTCCGATGGCGGTCTGCATGCTTTGACTGCCTATCCCGTGCTTTTTCTAAGCATGCCCTGGCCTCTTTCAGCGCTGATTGGACACGGTGATCAAATCGTGTCACGGCTGGTAGGCTCTCCACGAGGGGTGTACCAGTATGCCTTAAGTAAGGCTATTGCGCCCTATCAATGGCCACTGCCAAGCCACGGGCATTCGGATTGACAATCCATAACAATGTCATGGCCCTTCAAAGGCTTCCGAATCTGCACCCCAAGAGCTAAGGGACTCTTTGGGTGTCGACCGTAGTTCAAGTAGAACGGGGTCTCTTGGGTGGAACTGTTTTTCGAGTTGCTCATTGCAAACTCGGCCATGGCTAACAGTTCATCCCACGCGTCATGGTCAGAACGCGTATAGCTGCATAAGTAATTCTCCAAAATCCGATTCATAACTTCGGTCTGGCCATCCGTTTGCGGATGGTACGCAGTGCTCATGTTGAGCTGAATCTTCCACCTCTCGGCCAGGTACCGGTAAAACCTGGAAGTGAACCGAACGTCTCTGTTGGACACTATTTGAGAGGGGAGACCATGGTGCCTTATCACATTTTGCACCAACAGGTCGGCTGCTCCTTTTGCGGAGAGCTCAGTGGTCGTGGCTGCGAAGCGGACCATTTTGGTCAGTCTATCGACGAACACGACGATAGCATCATGACCTCCCTTAGTTTTTGGTAGTTGTGTAATGAAGTCCATGGACAATTCAGTCCATGGCTCCTCAGGAATGCCCAGAGGCTATAATAAGCCTGGGGTCTTTTGACGAGAGTACTTGGCCTGTTGACAAACCAGGCAAGTATCAACATATAGTTGGATTCCTCGTTGCATTCCTGGCCACCAGTAATGCCTCTGGACCAAGTCCAGGGTCTTGGCTTGACCAAAGTGTCCTGCACTTGGATGGTCATGAGCCAACTGGCAGATCTCAGTCCGCAGACTGGCTGGTATATATACCTATTTGCCTCGCAGCCATAACCCATCTGTACAGCGCATCTCTTGCTGCTGTTTTACAGACGCAAGCTGGGGATCCTGGCCATAGGCCCAACGGATCCTGGAGGCCAGATCTTCTGCCTCTACCGTCTTTTTCTTATTTCCCTGCTTGTGTATTACTCTTAAGCCACAGACAATCAGTTGACTTTTCCTCCTGGCTTCCCGTTCGTCGGGAGATGGAGGAATGCGAGAGAGTGGATCAGCCACATTCTTTTGCCCTGGGCGATATTCCCAGTCAAAGTCAAATTGTTGTAAGATTTCAAACCACCTGGCCTGTCTTCAGCTTAGTTGTGGTTGTGACTTAAGGTAAGTTAATGGACAATAGTCTATCACCAGTTTGAAGCGTGTCCCTTCAAGGTAACACCTCCATAACTGGATAGCGTGAATAGAAGCTAACGCTTCTTGGTCTGTCACACTATAGTTCAACTCCGCCGGGAGGAACTTTCTGCTGGCATAGCAGATTGGATGATTATCTTGCATCAGAACTGCTCCCACTGCAGTCTGAGAGGCATCTGCTATGACCTCAAAAGGCCTCTCAGGGTCTGGCATCTTGAGCAATGGAGCTGTGGTTAAACACTCTTTTATATGCTCAAACGTCTCTTGACATTTCGCGGTCCATTCCCACTTGCCATTCTGTTTGGTCAAGTCTGTCAAGGGAGTAGCCATTTTCGAATATCCCTGTATGAACTTTCGAAAAAAGTTTGCCAGCCCGAGGAACTGCTGTACATGCTTCACGCATTGTGGTACAGGCCAGTTCTTAACCTTTTCGATCCCTTCGGGATCTGGGCGTATACCCTCTTGAGACACCACATGTCTCAGATAGGAGATTTCCTCCTTATTGAACTGACACTTGTGCATACGACAATACAATTTCTGTTGTTGTAGCACTTCTAACACCTGTCTTAGGTGCTTCAGATGTTCTTCAGCAATTTGGCTAAACACTAAGATGTCGTCCAGGTAAACCAGAATGTGTTTGCCAATTTGACCACCAAATATATGGTGCATCGTCTGCTGGAATATTGCTGGGGCATTTGCGAGTCCAAAAGGGAGTACCTTGAACTCGTAAAGGCCCAACGGCGTCACAAAAGCCGTTTTGGCACAATCGGCCTTGTCAAACCGAAGTTGATAATATCCTTGCTGCAAGTCTATAGCCGAAAAGATCTTGGCCCCTTGCAATTGATCCAAAAGGGTATCTATCCGAGGGATTGGCCACTTATTCTTAATAGTGGTTTTATTTAGTGCTCGATAGTCGATACACATTTGGAGGCTGCCATCTGGCTTTGGTACAAAAAGTACTAGAGCCCCAAATGGACTACTGCCCTTTGTGATCAGACCTTTTCTCAGCAGGTAATCTACCTGTGATCTGATCTCGTCCATTTCCTTTGGACTGTACCGAAAAGCTGGTCGCTTTACTGGTTTTGTTCCCTCTTCTAGGGGAATAGTCAAAGCTACTCCCCGGTCTGGGGGAAGGCCCTCAGGGAGTTCGTCAGGAAAAAGATCCTTGTACTCCTCCAACAGGGATGTAATATGTGCGGGATTCACCGCATGGGATGTGGTCTTTCGACCTGTGTTGGCCGAAGGGCCTGGTGCGTCCCCTTCAGGGAGATCGCCGACCCGGCGAACCAAAACCAAACGGAGAGGAGAACCCCGCTGGTAGGCACGGCGGGCATATCCCAAGGAACACAAATGACCCAACCGGCGAGCAGGAGAAGGGAGAGCCGGAGGGGTTTGTGAAAAACTCCGAAGAGTGATTTCACGGCCATGGGAAACCACACGGATGTGGCCCTGGCGATAATCAATGACACCGGCGTGCTCATAGAGCCAATTGTCGCTGAGAATGATGTCATAATCGTCAGAGAGATCAATGACCACACAGCGGACAGTGTCCTTATAACCTTGAATGGTTAAGGGGACATCCACGACTCCCAACGAAGGAAGGGAGGATCCGTGGCGCGTGGGCCCAAACGCCGTGGTTTCGTTGGCGCCCCCGGATCCCTCCGTCGCCCGGTGGCCCGCGCATGCTCGGCGCGGACACCTCCGCCTCGAGGGAGGCGGGCGTAATCGGGGCGCGCGCTCATTCTTGATCGGCTGTCATGGTCCCAGGAATGCGGCCTGGGCGGTCCGGCTGTTCGGGAACTGTGGAGTGCGCGGGCGGTTGCTCCCCGGGCCGTGAGGCGCGTGCGGAGCGGGGCGGTGAGCCAGAACGGTAACAACGAGGGGTTGGACCAAACCTCCCCCTTGTGCACGGTGATTGGCCGGTCCGGGGCCAATCACCCACAACAGTCAGACATCTACTATACAGTACATAGTGCAACCGTCACTCACTCCCAACGTACCCCAGAACCGACCCATATCGATACACCGTAGCCCACTATACCCCCATGGCCTGTCCTTAAAGTACTGGGACTCCACAAGGTCATATCTTCACTATTACTTAGGGGAATCTAGCATGTAATGGGTCTACGAGTATCTGCAGCTCGTAAGCAAACTATATAATGGGTCAGCTTCCACTAATAGACCATAATAAATGACTAAAGGCCTTACTTCACTCTACCCTCATATGTTTCCACAACAATCCGTCCGCGAGGAGGACTTCAGCCTCAGACGGAGAAGAATCCACATGTGGGGGTGTGGAAAACTCCGTAGGGTCCACAAGACGACGAGTAGCGCGTGCTAATCGCTGTAGGCGATGGAGACGACGCAACTGCCGATTGGATGTGGATTGCGGATGTTTAGGCGTTAAGCCTAACCAACGGCAACAGGTCGGGTTGATATAGGCAGTGCCAGTCGCCCCCGTATCGAAGAGGATGGGCGCTGGTTGATGCCCAACCTGACCAGTAAAGATCAGACGAGGTTGGTCTTGTGAGACCCGTTGAATGCGGTGCCCCGCTGCCCCCTCAGGGGGTTGATAGTACACATTCACGGGCCAGGGAATGCCAGGCATTTCCTGGCGACCTGATTGACCCAATGCCGGTTCTGTGAACAACCGAGTACCCTTTGGGTAATGGACAAGGGTACGCAGCTGGCGCAACCTAGGATCGTCCGTAAAAGTCCGCCATGCGGGTAGAAGAATGCATGCTCCTACTTGCTTGGGAGCCTTTGCTCGTTCAGCAAAGTAGTGAGCTAAGAATGGCTCAGCATTCTTGAAAGGTGGATTAATCCACACAAATTCGTGAGATAATGGTTTCTTTAAGAAACTGGTATCTCGCGAACAATATTGTGCACAAAGTGCGTTATCCCCACTGGGGTTGGCACATGTGTCTAATGTAAACTGATGGGTAACCAAGGATTGAATGTGGTTGAAGTGCACAGGTTTCAACATGCGATCAGAGTGATCCATTTCACTGTGCTGACCCTTCCGGGTTTTTCTCGATTGAGCATGTGTGTGACAAGTTTTCACCACATCATTGGCAGCAGATTGCAAAGTGCTCAGTTTGGGAACTGGAACCACTGGTGCCACATTATATCGCACATCCAATGGTGCTTGCATCAGTTTCGCACTATTCACATTATGTTTCCATGCTGCCAAACAAAGCGCACGTGAAACTCTGTGCGAGGATCTCGCAGAATGGACAGGGCGTACCGGCATCATGGGCAGCTTCCCTCGGCCTGGACAGTCACCCGATGAGAGGTGGTCGGCGGTGTACGGTTTGAAACATCCACTCGTGTTACAGAATTGTCGGACTGCCCACGTCGGCCGCGTTGAGCTGCGTGGGCATCCGCCCCATGACGTCGGCTGGCGTCGGCATTCGCAAATGCCATGGGCAGGCGCCGGCCCCTGGACGGGGACCAACGTGGCCCGCCTCAGCGGCCGCCCGCCGTGTCGGCCTGTGGCCTGCGCATCGGGATTGCCACGTCGGTCGGCGTGGCTACCCGTCGCGTGCCTCCCACGCGCCCCGCCGCTGCCGGCGTGTCCAACGCCCGACATGCGCCCACGTCGGGGCTCATCGGGCTTCCCCCACGCCGCCCACGCAGCCGGGATCCCGCGTGGGCATTTGTGGGCTCTCATTCGCCATGTCCCTTGTGCAGCCGTGCCTGCCTGCGCATTCACCGTCCCTTATTTCATGCATCGGCATGCATCGGCATGCATCGGCATGCATCGGCACCCCCGGCACCCGTCGGCCGCCATCGGCACCCCGACGCGTGCCGCCACCCCAACCAGGCTCCCCGGCTGCCCTTCGCTCCAAATCGGAGATGGGGGCACGCAAGGAGAGCGGCATAGTCTGCAGTGGCGACTTTGCTGCTGCCTGGCGGGCCGCGGCACTGTTGTTAAGGGATCCGCGTCATAGAGGGCGAAGGTAGGTTTCATCAATTGCGAGAGGGCTGGGGCGGATTGTGTGAAGGGCAAGGGGCGACTGGGTGTCGTAGCAGGGTCGGGCGATCGCTGGGACGCAAGCCGCCGGGATTGGCTGCTGGAATGCCCTGAGGGCGGAGTGCTGTTAAGGGATCCGCGTCATAGAGGGCGAAGGTAGGTTTCAGCAATTGCGAGAGGGTTGGGGCGGATTGTGTGACAGGCAAGGGGCGACTGGGTGTCTTAGCAGGGTCGGGCGATCGCCGGGACGCAAGCCGCCGGGATTGGCTGCTGGAATGTCCTGAGGGCGGAGTGGCGGGTGTGATGATGCAGGAGGTGTCGGCGGACGCATTCAACATGTATACCCTGGGCCTGACACCTTCTACGCGGACCCCGCTCCGCTAGCAGCCACACGCATGGTTCTCTTTCAGAGATCCCATCGAGCTGGGCCGCGCGGCGGCGTGGACCTGCACCCCGATGTGGAGGTGCTGTCATGTGAGATCTCCCGCAGTGAGGTCACCAGGGAGAGCCCCCCTGGCGTCGGTGTTCGAGAGCCACACCGGTATCCGTGTTCAAGGCGCAGACGCACAGCGGCTACGACAGCCAGACACTGTCCACCAGCGACTGCGGGGGGTCATGCCTTATGTGGTCGATGGGCAGCCTATCAGAGACCAACTGTGGAGTCGGGGCAGGGCCCACGCTGGGCGCCGCACCCAGGCCCGCGTGTGTCGAAGGGCTTTTCTATGGGCGACCTGAAATCCACGGGCTCAGCGAGGTCGGGGGACTCCAGACCCAAGGGGCAGGGCGACCACAAGCTCTCGGCGCAGGTGACCAAGGCAACGCAGGGCCAGAAGCCGGGCGATGGCTCCAGCGCGGCGCTTTTGCAACTCTGGGCCGTTGCATCCAAACCTTTATCGAACTCCCTTCTTGTCTCTGTTGTGTTTAGTAGGGACGTAAAACTCAAAAGTGCAGTGAACAGATACGGAGTTCCGGAATGGTGCTGGCCAGTGCTATCATTATGGCATATCGCCTTGATATACCTCTGTCTCACCCCAGTACCCAGATAAGACATTGGGCTGCACATGCAGTTGCCCACGGGATAGTGAGGATTTGCTGCTTTGATGGCATTCCTTCACTCTCTTATCCCGACCAGCTTGTGCAATGCACATGTGCAACACATGCCATGTGTTGTGGACTTGAAGCAGGAAGAGTTTTTCTGTGGACATCTTCACCTTCGCATCCCTGAGAATTCCTTGCACTGAGGATTGTAGGCACCACCAGCACACGTTCATTATTGTCGTTATCACTGTTGAAGTCGTCTGTAGTTTGTTGCCATCCTTTGGTGCAGAACAACGATATGTTGTGTTGTACATAGAGGCATTTTTTTGCATTGTGGGGGTAAAAAGTCTGCGTGAGTTTTTGTACAGATCCGGGGGCCCTGTGTTGCTTGGCACGGCCATAGCTGCAGGAATCATGATTTACCAGAAGCGGACTGGGTCTCCAATAGGTCCAGTTTGGTGCAGTTTTAATGCAACGGTGTGATGTGTCAGGCAGCACAGGCCAAGTCTCGAGCAAGCCGCTGTGAAGAGCTGGAAGCAGAGAACAGGGTGCTCAGGGCCAGATTGGTGGTCAGCAACGACAGGGTGAAAGAACTGGAATCCGTTTGCTCCATGGTGCACAAGAAAGGGGAACATGCGCAGGTAGATGTTCGTATTCTGTGCTGAGGGTGTGTGGCCGGGGGCAGGTTTGGGGTGAGGGGGCAAGGTGGCCCCAGAAGGGATCTCTGCATTGTACTAAAGCTGGAACATTTTGATGTTTGTGGCGAGCAACAAGCCTGGTGATGTATTGCTGAAGAGACCCATCAGGCAGCCCATGTGTGCTGTTGCCATGCTTTGCTTCTTAATCTGGTCTGGTTCTTATTAGGCAAGGGCAAGCACCGAGAAATGGGACAAGATACGCAGCCTGGAGTGCGAGAGGGACAAGCTGCACAACGAGCTTCAGGAGCAGCAGATGCTGCTTGTTGAGCACAGGAAGAGAACTTCTGCAGCGGCTGTGTCCAGGCCCCAGGTTCGTTGCTAGTGCCTCATGTACATCCGCAGGAATCTACTTGGATGGTTCTGGTTGTTTGCTCAAGACAGGATGAAATACTACCTTTCTGCTGTTAAACAATGTTGGGACTGCCTTTCTATATTTCAGATATATCTTCCAGGTGTTCGTAGTCTGGATGCATCACAGGGAGATGGAAAATACTTTTTGTGCAGGTCTGGACCTATTGGTATCAGTTCGATTGCTGAAGCTTGTTTCTGGTGTACACAGCTTACACCATAGCTGGAAACTGCGTGCAGTAGGCAAGTGCTCATTGCCTGAGGAGTGTCAAATGCTCCTGAGCCACTGATCTGATAGTGCCACTGTTCCCTTCTCACCCATGACTACTCTGATGTCATGAAAAGCCAGACTTCCCTTTATAAATTCTATATAGTATGGCTGCCCTTCCTTTCAAGTGCACGATGACTTGTTGGCTGCCCCGCACTCAAGCAAACCTTCTCACTGGCAATACTGCAAGTGGCAGAATATGGCTGGCACTCTGGCCTATTGGGAACAGCGCATGTTGACTGCTTACGAACGTGAGCACAATCAACATGGTTGATTGTGGTGTTGTCATCAAGTGCTTGGACAGCTGAACCAACAATATGAGGGAGATAAACCAGTTTTGCAGTTGCTGGGCTGTCCTGCTCCTCGGCACCTATAGTTCTCTTGATCAGTTTGCTCACAATCATGGAAAGACACTGTAGAGGCATTGAAACTTGTCATTACTGATGCAGCATTTCAACAGTTGGCTGTTGATTGACATGGTTTATTTAAATTCAGACAACATATCGCATGTATGAAATAAACATGTAAGTTTATGTTGGAATTTGTGTGGGTCAACAGCTAGTTGGAAGAGTGGCTGAAACAAGCACCACATGAAAAGGCCACGGTAGCATCTCTCCACTTTCAAGCTTATTTGCTACAGCACAGTTCGAGACACATTGCAACTTGGCATGGACAGCAATGGGCACCTTGCTGCTGTATTTGCTGACTGTGAGAGACCACACGGTATTACATTTGTCGATTCCCTTGCTTAGCTTGAAGGATGAAGGCAGCAGTTACGGGACATATCTGTGGAAGGCCATCTTTTCCATCGTGTGCTTTTCATCCTCCAAAAGAATGAAGTCATCTGGCTGTTTTTCTCCTGAAGTGACGGATAAGGCAGCAGTTAATTGGTGGTAATGGTGGGACGTATCTGTGGAGGCCATCCATCCATCATGTACTCTTCAGCCTCCAAAATAATGTAGCCATCTGGCTGTTTTTCTCCTTATGTGACGCTGTGCTTGAGCAGGTGACTCGAACACATGCAGTCAATGGGAGCGACCACTCATCAGGACCTGCAGCATTGTCTGGAAAGGGAGTCTTTGGCCTGGCGGGCAGCTGAGGAGCGCTTGAGCTTGGCGGAGCACCCGCTGAAGGAAAGGGACGCTGAACTGAGCTGGCGGAGAGTCTCTGCTGGTCAGCCAGCGGCTCCAGAAGCCAGCAAGAGCCCAGATGGCGATGTTCTGGCGCTGGTCACTCAACTTCAAGCTGACATGAAGGAAGCTGCAAAGATGTTTGCTTGTGCACAGACCCAGCAGGTTGGTGTCATGAGAACTGCGTTTTCAGAACTTGCGAACAAAGTGTTGTTCTGACAAATGTGTTTTGCCAGCTAACGGTAATGGTTTGATAACTTCTGGAAAGGAAACTAACAACAATGCAGTGTTTGATGATGTTTTTGGCATGAATGGCAAGTTCTTGGCAAAATTGATAGGCTCTATGGTGGTGTGTCACACAGGCCAGCTGCGATCGACTTCGGTCCTGTCCTGAGCAGGCAGACCTGCAGGCTATTGAACTGAAGACGGGAAACTTGAAATTGAGAAAGGCTGTCGATGACAAGAGGGCCAAATCGATGAGCTGCACAGAGGCACAGGCACCACAGGTGCGGCTGTGAACCACACAAGAAATGTTTGCACTGATGGCATGCTGCCACACAACTAGCAAGGTGCAAGTGAACCAGTACACAGTGATATGGAGATTTTGCTAGTCCTAGAAGTTTCGCACTCGTGTTTACACATTGTGGTCCTACTGCAGTGGAGGGATAACACCAGTGCAGAGCTCAGTTGTGGATATGAAGCGAATGAAGTGCGTGCTCATGACTTTGCCAAATTGCGGAAAAGGTGATGTGGTGTGTGTGCTTTGCTGCTGCTTGAGTACCACTCAATGAGTAGCGTATGGGACTCTGTCAGGTGACAAGCCCTGCTGCTGCAGGCCTCTCCCTGCAGCTGCACAAAGAAGTGGAAAATGGGCGAGCTGAGGTGGCACGACTGAAAGTCGACAAGGATCGGTACAAAGACCTTGCGAGGTCAAACAAAGCAGCCCTCAGCACTGTTGAGGTGAGCTTGCGCTGCTGAAAATGGCAGCTGATATCCTGGAAAAGGGGACGATGGTGGCTGCGAATTTTCATCGCGGTTGCTCACATTCATCGCAACAGTAAAAGCATCTCCTGCATGACTGACTTTGCACACTGTTGACGGCAGGAAGTTCCTGGTCAGCTCATAAAGGGGAAGGATGGTGATATGGCAGGATTGATAGCAGCGCTCGCAAAAGCACAATACAAATGGCCAGCACTGTCCAAAGATTTGGATAGGGCCAAGGACTCTGGAGCGAAAGCATATGCAGATCTGCATACCCACGTGGAGCAACTTAATGGCGAGCTCAAGGGCGCCAATGTAGGGTGCTGGAGTTTTGGCACTGCCTCCATTTTCGCTTTCAGGCCTTGTCTGTGCCCGTGCTCAGGGGCTGCTGGCGTGGCCGGCTGGCTGACTTGAGTGCATTTACTTTCCCCTATCGGTAGAATGCAGCTGTCAAAGTCCTTGTCCCGGAGTGTGATAGCCGCCAAAGTACAGCTTCACACATGGACAGTGGTGGAAGACAGTCCAGATCTCTGGGTGTGATTCTTGTGTTGCCAGGCCGAGCTGACAGATGGATTGTGGGGTTAGCAGGCACGTGGGGCACACTGTGGAAAGTGGACCCTGCTGCTGCATGAAAGTTAAAAATGAAACCATCAATATCATCAAGTAATGTCTCAGGTGGTCATGCAGCTAACGATGAGAGTCGCATTCCTCTGAATGCATTTGCTGTGAACATGCAGAGCACACCCTTGCAGCCAGCAGGTTGTGTTGGTGCGAATCCACAGCCAATAATGACGCAGTCATCTGCGTCATGAAAATATGTTGAATGATGAGGTTTTGCTGGTGATTTGCTAGTGAGGAATCGTTGTGATTGCCATAATAGTGATGCGAAGTGCGTGTGTGTGCTTGTCAGTTGCGTGTCAGGGAGCTGGGCGAGCAGAAGCAGGCGCTGGAAGAAAAGTCCAGAGGCCTTGAGGCGCAGCTGGAGGCAGAGAGGGCTAAGAAGCTGCAGGGCCACAGCCAGGCGAACGCCATTTTCTTCTGTATCGCTTATACTTGCTCCTCGCCGTCTCCAGCTCTGCTCTCAAGACTTTGTTAATGGCCACCAAGGTGGCCACACCAACGCCCAACTCCGGAGCTGGGCAGCGGGACCTGGCTTTAGCTCAGCGATCTGGGCTTTCAATGGCTCCGACTCCTTGACTGCGTCACAGTTTGCCCTGTACAACTTGTCGATGGTGTGCATTGCCCCCCTCAGGGCTTTATGATCAGTGCTTCGCCGCTTCCTACGCCTCACTTTCCGATCGCCACGAGTCCCCGTGGTTCGCTCGACGTCCACGACCACGTCCACAGCTGCACTGGACCCACCCGGCAGCATGGCGTTCACGTCCCAAGGGGTACCGGAGGCCAAGGCACAGGCCCCAAGGTGCGTCGCCCAAGTGCAGTCGCTGGGTGTTGCGATGTCGGCTGTTAGGGTGAGTCTGTGCTTCCGCCAGTACTGCTGTGCACTGGAGATCACGGATGACTCAATGTACATCGCCAGCCACACGTGGCTGGCGGGCTCAAGCTCATCGCAATCTGGCTGGTTTTGTGGTGCAGCTGCAGGATCCGGGCCCTAGCCATGAACGGGTCCAGCGGCTAGGCGGCACAGCGTCGGGAGCACGTATGCGCGGGTGTGCGCGTACCTTGCAGGGTCCTCAGCATGCGTGCTCGGCACACGCTTACGTAGAGGGTGATGGACTGCCGCGGCTGGCGGGCTTAAGCTCATCGCAATATGGCTGGTTGTGTGGTGCGGCTGCAGGATCCGGGCCCCAGCCATGAACGGGTCCAGCGGCTGGGTGGCACGGCGACGGGAGCACGCATGCGCCGCTGTGAGTGTACCTTGCAGGGTCCTCAGCATACGTGCTCGGCACACGCTTGCGTAGAGGGTGATGGACTGCCGCGGAGACTTGGGCACACGTGACGGAGCGTAAAGACGGCGCGGCGCGGCTGCTGAGGAGGAGGACGCAGCGGGTCACAGCACAGCAGCGGGAGCAGGAGGACGCCGCGAGGATCGGAGGTGAGGTCCCATGTTTTTTTGTCTGCACCTGGGGTGCTGGGTTGCTGAAGGATTTCTGCAAGCAAGGGGGAACGAAGGCAGTTTGCAGTGTGCCCACGAGGA
>CAJHUC010002039.1:0-34533 GCA_905146915.1 Ostreobium quekettii
TCCGTATGGCGCAGGGCGGGGTCCGTAGGGCGCAGGGCGGGGTCCGTAGGGCGCAGGACCAGGTCCGCATGGCGCAGGACGGGGTCCGGAGGGCGCAGGACCAGGTCCGCATGGCGCAGGACGGGGTCCGGAGGGCGCAGGACCGGGTCCGGAGGGCGCAGGACGGGGTACGGAGGGCGTAGGACCGTGTCCGTAGGGCGCAGGACGCAAAATTTTGTGTTTCATGAAGGAGACGAATCCAAGGCTGCAAGGTTGTACAGGGTAGCTCCAAGTCCGACGTTGAGTTTCTATTTGCAATGTCCTTGGAGCTACTACTCTGTGGCAACCATGCAAGTCTACAAACTTGCAGCCAGACTTGATTCTGACCACTTCATGTTGGATGCATTGTTGCTGATGTGGCTGAACAGCGTGCACAAATGTGCCCCCTATTGCCGCATTCCATTGGCCCAAACCTCATAAGGAGGTTACACCCGTCTGCTCCTATTCCCCTGGTGGGCAATACTCGGCCTCGCGGCCACTTCTGGCTCCCCGGCGTGAGGCCAACCGCGGTACATACCGGAAACAGAAAAAGCTCCACCCAACCCACAAAGACACAATCACACTGTGACCACAAATCAGATGTCGTAGTGCATTTGTAGGTTTGTCAGGGTCACATCACTGCCTTCTAGGACCCCAACTGAAGTGCCAAATAACATGTCCACTAAACCTAAAGGTGGCATGCGAAGCACTGCCTGGCACCTGCCCTAATGCAGGGCACAGGAAGCCTTCACACCATAGAGAATATTGACAACAAGCTGCCAATTCACTATCTACCTTTCAGATGGACAAACATCGTCAAACCACCGCAATTCAGCAGTTTGATCTTGCTGTTCTATCTGTCAACAGCACCCAGCTGTTTGACACCAGCTGTGGTGACAAATGCCCTGGCTGAGTTAAATGGCCGCCCACCCAGTCGAAACAGTGCAAAAGAGATCTCACCCTACTGCCTCTTGCCTTGACAGACCCACAAATACACAAATTATACGGTTGCGGTACATACTGCAGCAATGCACACACGCCCACCCTTTCACACACACCTTCAATGCCTTTGCTGTGGTCCACAACAACTCCTACAAGTACAAGGTGAAACAAGGCTAGGGACAATGTCCAGGGCACTTTGCAGCTCACCAAACTCAGCACAGTGCAGCATGAACTGCATCAACTTGCATGGTGCATTGTGACCTCAGATGGTAGATACCCAGCTGACAAACGCGCCCTCACACAACACGACAACAGTATTGCGCACATTTGCACACATCTCCGCCAACTTGTTGCCATCAAACATCGTCAGATATGAACATGAGCCCTTGTCAAGTCACAAGGCAGTGTCAGTCCTTCATGCAGTCTACCACAGGCTCATACTGCATGACAAATGAGCAAGGAAGCAAGACAACTTGTATTTGGTGGAGAACTCCTTCAAAGGTAGCTCGTGAGGACCTCCAAAAAACCCATGGCGCCACACAACAAGCAAAATGCTCGCCTTCGTACAAGCGCCTTGCACAGCTGCCTAAGCATTTGATCTTGGCCATTTAGCCTGGGCAAATCATTCTGGCCATTCGCCCTAGGCATGAGATCATCACCAACTGCCTTTTGCAAATTTCGACAATGGCATCTAAAACAACATTGAATCCACCAATGCGAATCGCTGGCCCCCGTACCTCTGTGTGCATCGGCAGAGGCTTTCGATACGCTGCACCACTCCTCTTGCTTCGTGCAGACACAGCGCCACCACCTCGATATTGCCGCAGTGGTCGATCTTCGGCGATCTTCGCCCCGGACACGGGACTGCACCAGAATTGATTCCCGGACAGTCCTGGCACAGGGCGGGGTCCCGGACGTGGTCCCGGACGAGGTCCTGAACCAGGACGGGGTCCGGACGGGCGTCCTGAGCCAGGACGGCGTCCCGGACGCCGTCCTGAAGGAGATGCAGTACGAATGATGATGGCACCATCCTCCCGGACTGTATTACCGCTCAGGACGCCGTCCCGGACGCCGTCCGGGACGGCGTCCTGGGGAATGACATCCAGGACGGGGTCCTGGACGCCGTCCTCGTCAGCCCGGACGGCGTCCGGACTGACGTCCTGGCACCCCTTGGTGTGAATGTTCACCTGCACAGTTGGTGGCGTGGTCCGCAATGCGTCAGGACGCCGTCCGGGACGCCGTCCTGGCTCCGGACCCCGTCCTAGATGGCATGGAGGCATCAGGACCCCGTCCCGGACGAGGTCCTGAACGCTAGGACCTGGTCCTGAAAATACCCCGTGTTACTAGTGTAAGGGCTGGGAGCGAAATGAGGTGGTTTGGATTCGCAATTTCCGGGGTGACGTGGCATGATTTCCATGGCTCCTTACATCAAATGGCAATTGCATCTATACGATTGTTCAGCTGCTTTCAACATGTGACAAGAATGGCAGCAATATTTCTGCGTTAGAGGACTCTTTAGATAGCTCTTGGCATGGCGTGTCGAAGGTTTTTTGGTCCATTTTGTGACTAGCATAATTTGACTTCCGTTGGTGCAAATTTGAGATCAGACACGACGTTTGGAACAAAGATACTATCACATCATGAATACATCAATGTGGCATACGGAAAGTTCTGTGTATCTGCGAGTCCATCAGCATGATCTTCCAGCGCCAAAACATCGTGATCCAAGAAAGGTATCAATGATCCACGAGTCCAAAAAGACAACCAACGAAGACAAGACAACCAAGGCTCGAGCTCTGCAGATCGAACCATTGAGGTTTCCAATAATACCACGATATTGCAAAAGTCAATCTCACTCATCCATCCCAACAGAATTCCCAGCCTAAACGCAAAATGATGAGCCAAGTTCTGTGGATCTCCCGCGGTGGGAGATAATATTGCGGCACTAACTGGTGACACATGTACTTGGTGTCGGGGTAATGACGCACGTTATCAGCGAAATTCGCACACCCGAATTTTCGACCGGCTGTCTTCCACATCCACAAGCCCGATGTCCCGCCCATCTGGCAGCGTCGGCGTCACACACACCTGGTCCCTCCCACAATGCGCATCCTCGTCACAAATGCAGCTGGCAGTCAGGGCACATCCCGAGAATTTCTCCACACCGTCTCCGTCCAACACCCTCATAAAGAAGGCGTTCTGAAACACTTCGTCTGGGTCCATACTCCTCATGTCGGTCAGAAAATCATCCAACCGCGGAAAGCGCTCCGCAGCGGTGGCGAAGTGCTTGCCCCAAAACGCCGGGCCGTTCTTTCCCCAGTGCGGCACACCGCCGAACTCGTGCATCAAGACTTGAAACACGGCCTGAGTGGCCCCAAGGAAGACCGTCGGCTCGTCCGGAGCGGCAGGGAGCGCGAAAAACAAGTCGATGACGGCCTTGTCGGCGCCCCAGGCCATGGACATGTGGTTGTCGCTGGCGCCGTACACTCTGAAACTCCCGATGGGCAGGCAGGTGGCCATTGCATCCATCACCTGGCGCGACCTTCTCAACGCCGCTGGAAGGTCACTCAAGTCCACCACGACGGCCAGGTCCTGCCACGGTGAGTCGAAGGCGCAGGACCCAGGCTCGTCACAATTGAAAGCCGACATGTTTCCCAGCTTTCCGGTCTCGGTGCCGTTCTGCAGAAAATCCCCGCCATCATCGCAGAAAAAGGATGCGTTCTGCTCGGCATACGCAAGAAGAGCCGCGTCACGCCTATCCACAGACAAGGGTGAGGCGAGGACGTTGTCGCCCTCGCTTTCGAAGGGCACAGCCACCCCCTCTGTTACAGCCACCTGTTTGCGCCCGGGCACCCAAAGGACGTAAAGAAGGTCGGCCGTCCGCGCCCTCTCAAGGACGGCGAGGTCTTGCAGGAAGGCCTCCTCGCCCAACACCCGCGTCTCCACCCTCAGCTTGATCAGGTCGCGAACCGGCAGGGTGACGTTCACCACCACGCCCATCACGCCAAGGTGGATCCGTGCGGCTTTCAGCAGGTCGCCCGTCGCAACCACCACGTCCCCCCTGCCATCCACGAGGGTCACCGCCGTGGCCTGATCGCACAAGCTGGCGGGATGCAAGAGCGTGGAGCCATGCGCGCCCGTGCCCATCAGCCCGCCAACCGTGAGCTCCAAGAACTGCGGAATGGCGAGCATCGTCACCCCCTCGGCCTCCAGCGCTGCCAATGCGTCCCCAACCTGCGCGCCCGCGCCTATGGTGGCGGTCTTCTTGTCGGTGGCGACCTCCACGCCGGCAAAGCCGCCCATGTCGATCGCCACGTCATCCTCGCCGCCCGTGCAGATGATGTCGTGGATCGAGTGGCGGCTGCCCAGGGCCCTAACGCGCCGCCCCGCCTCCCGCGCCTCCCTCACAATCCGCTGGACCTCCTCCACGCTCGTCGGCTTCAAAACGTCTCCGTAGGTGCACTCCACGGGGCCCCAGGCGCTCGACAGCTGCTGCTCGGCGCCTTGGGCGTTAACGCCCGCGTGGCAAATGCTCCCAAGGGAGAGAAGGCACGCGGCGAGTGCTACGGTAGACATCCTGCGAGCACCGCCCATCGACATGCGCAAGCGAGGGACGTGGATTTCCGGGTGCCGGAGCCTGCACGCGTCCCTTGACGCATCAGGTGTGCTTTACTTGCGGGACAGGCTGGCTACGAGGTTGTGCTCAGTCACGCCTGACTTTTCCTCCAGTGTGTAATGGATTCCAGTATCATCGAAGCCGCCACGTACCTTACACGTACCTTCGAGTGGGAGAATTCGATGGTGATTCAGGCGTGAGTCGGTTGGCGCAGGGCTGGACGTGATCAGCGCCCTTTTGTTCACGCGCGTGACGAAAGCGAGTCAAAGTGAGGCCTGGCTGGGCCTTGACTGGGCTTCGGGGCCGGGATCCCTCACCCTCCCTGACTCTGGCCCCTTGACCCCGCTCACCGACGCTCGCTGGCCCAGGGGCCGCTCCCCAGTGCCTCTACCTCCAGTGGCGCCCGCGAGCGACTCCGTCCGAGCCCGCTAAGCAACGCACCCCCAGGGCCACGGGCTGCTGGCTGCGCTCACAGGCGCTCTGAAATAGCGGACATCCATCCTTGGCCTGTCCCCGGACGCCGATGGACCCCGCAACGGAACGCCGGTCGCTGCTGGGGGAGATTGAGAACACGCCGGCCAACCGGGCGCCGTCTGAGAAGAGCATCAGGCGGTACCTGAGGATCGTGCGCGGGCACAGGACCAGGGATTCTGAGTCAGTGGCCAAATGGGGCGCCGTCCTGCTGAGGTGAAACAGGGCTAGGCGGCTTAGTTTAGACATCGCAAGGACAGGGTCGCTGTGCGCCGATCTTTCTCGCATGCGCCTGGTCTGATTGATGAGCCGCTGGCTCAGGTTGAACGCTGCGAATCGCACTGCCGTGGCTGTCGTGATGGCTGAAGCGATGGCATCGGGGTTGGAGCTTTGCCGGGAGGCAATCCGCGTGGGCGCGAGGGAGGGGGCGGAAAGGCCGCGCAGCGATCAGACGCGATAGATGTGTCTGGCGCTTGGGACCGGGAGGTGCTCTTTGGCTGGTCGTATCTCTTGCAGCGACGCGCGGCTAGCCAGTGGAGGGGAGATTGGCACAGGATCCTGCGCCTATTTGTGGTTGGTCCCACTGGGAAGCAGTTTCAAATTAGGGCGAATGCCTTCCCTAGGAGCCATCACGAAGTCTGGAAGTCATCAAGTGAACCAGTAAGTGGAGATGATCGCAGGGGGGCGATAGGATTTCTCTCGTCTTGTCTCTTGTGCAAAATTTTTAGCCAGGTTTTCCTGTGAATATTTTGCCACTAATTAATTAATCAGTTGCTGCGATCAGCGATGTGTTGGGATTGGTGTCAGCTGGGTTGCTGCCAGCCTGGCCCACAGGAGCACACATGCAATGAGAAAAAGCTGCCTTCAGTGCGCAGGTGGGTGGGCCACGGTGGCGAATGGTCGCAAGGAGCAGTTTCCAATCTGCAGCCCAGGGTTCCAGCTGTTGTTTGCGGCTGTTTGGCTGTGTGTCAGAGCATGGAAGGCACCTAACAAGTTCGAGCTGCGTTCGCCACGGTGGACTTCGCAGCTGCCAACGAGGTTCCCAGCACCCACTTTCAATTCGACTTCGACTTTGAGCCGAACCTGCCAGCACGACATGGGGCAAGTGCTGAAAGCTCCACGCAGGCTGCCGATGGAGTGCAGGGGCTCCCAGGAAATTAAACAAAGGCAAGTGTGCATAGCTGGCACCAGAACCACCAGGGCTGCAAAACACAACCAACTCGAGGCCATCCTGGCAAGAACACCAACCAATGCCTTGTTCGCCCTTGCAACATAACTGGCAGTTGCATTCGTGCCGCAGCCATGAGTTGTATGATTGTTGCGGCCAATGTCAATTGTCTCGCAAAGCGGGTTGCCATGCATATACTGTGCAGGAGGTGTGGGAGGTTGAATGGGCAACGACATCGTAATGACTGCTCAATTTCAAAGAAAACAGGAACAGGAAAGCCAGATTTTTCTTGGTCATCTTGATAAAGTGAACACCTTTCGGAAACGTTTCACATCGTCAGAAATGGTCACCATTGGAATGGCCAAAGACAGTATAACCCATGAAGCTATCTGTGCAAGGGGCAGTGGAGCAGGCTGCCTGTTGACACAGTGGAGAGATCCTAAGGGCAGCATTGGTCTGCTGCTCATTGAATTGTTGGCAAACATTCATATCAAGTGCCACACCAGCGTGTCCATGTGCATCAGATGCAGGGATACAGTATTGTGTCAGGTGGCTGCAAGCCATGCAGTTGAATATGCACAGGCACCTGTGGGCAACAAAGGTTATCTGGGGCAATGGGGCAGCCTTCCCTGTTCTTTTGTAGACAGCCTCGTGCCTGTCAAAATGGTCAGGACGCTCTTGCGATACCCAAGAAGGTTTCGGTGCCTCAGGGGCAGCTGCGGTCTGCACACATGGCACAGCTAGTGTGTATGGCCAAGAACAGGGCACCATGTGCTAATCATCTGTTCCTGGAAGGGATCGCAACTGTGGCATCCTACACCCGCCTACTGCTGTCCATCCGAAATAGTTCTGTGACTGACCTAGGCATGCCTGCCATTGTTTTGTATGCAGGTGTCTTGGTCGATCCATGGAAAGAAAACATGGCTCAGTATTCACAGCTGGGCTACTGCAGGGAGGAGGTTTGCATGGCTCTTTCTGCTGGCAGTGCAAATCAAGAACAGGTAAGGTGTTGAGGTGTGCATGGGAATGTGCTGTGCAAACTGGTCGAAGAGCTGCAGGTAGCCTGGCGCACAGAGCCTGCTTCATGGCCATATGAACTGTGGTTGATATTCTTGCCGATTTATTTAAGAAACACTGAAAGGGAGCCATGATGCGCAATTGTAAGAAGGTATTTCTCTCTGGGTCCATGATTTCCTGGTGCCTAGCTTGACCAAACATCAAGGGGGTTTTGGTGTTTGTTACACCTCTGGATGCAAGAAGCCAGAAGCAGTAGGGCCATTCTAACACCCAGCATCCTTGTGCTCAAAACTGCGATTTGTGCTGACAACCGACGGTACTATCCTGGGTGTGCTTGCCAATATGTTGTCTCGCATAACCACCAACAGGATATACACTGTCTGGGCGAGCGTGAACGTGCAGGCGGCCATGCGCAACTCAATAGGCAGTGTTCATTTGTCCGCGACTGGTTGAATGCTGGTTGTGCAGTGAAACAAGCATGTGATAAGCAGATTCACAATTCTCTGTACCTCACAAATTCATTTAAGGCATCCCCTTTGTCTGGTAAAGGCATTCCATCAACTTTGACCTGGCAAGTGTGCCCAGCTGCTCTGCAGCTACAAATTGTCAGAAGAACAGTTGTTGAGATGCAGAGGTGGTATCAGATATTTGCTCCTGTGCAGAGCCCCAATGTGTAGCAGTTGGGACACAAAGCATGGATGGGTCCACTCATCAAGACAGAGAACAAATTGGAAGCACTTCAATAGAGTAATGAAGAGCACAAGGTGTAGGTTGCTACACTGATGCAACAGGCTGCTCAGAACCCAGGCGTAGAGTTGGAAAATGTAGTAGAAGCGCTGAATTCCACGTTTGAAGCAACACATCACAATGGAGGGTGGCATATGATGCTGACCAAGGCCTGCCAAGCGAAGAGAGTTTGATGCACTAGTCAAAGGTCAAAAAAGTGACCATGAAGCAAATTAAAGTATTCACAGGAGAAACAAGAGTGCGGGAGGAGCTGTGTGCTTTGTACCAAGGTAGGAATGTTTTAGTCGACCAATTCTGTGGTCAATATCTTGCGCTTGATGTTCCGAGTCTCAAACATGACTGAGCAAGACAGAAGGTTTCAGTTTGTGCGCAAAATCTGGCCACCCTTAAGGGCAGAAGTTTCTTCGAGGGAGCCCAAAACTTTGGACAAGGCGATGCTATGCGCTCTCAAGCGATCGCTACGATCCACGGTGAAGGATTAACTGCGGGTCACAAATGCAAATGCTTGGGAGGCGGAATCAATGGTCGTAAAGGACACCCCAACGTCCATGCTCCTAGGATGGGGGGCAACGGCGCTGGCCACGCTGGACCCACACCGATGGAGGTGGATGACCTTTACTATCAGCCCAACTCAAACACTCGACGCGGGTCAGGCTCCTCTGGGGCTGACGACGGAAGCGCGGGCAGGGCAAAGGGCGTTTCTGATAAGAACTCTACACATCAGGAGGTTCGGTGTTTTTGGTGTGGCAGGTTGGGTCACGTCAAACGCACGTGTCTGCCCAGAGCCGCTGGGAAGCCAAAGAAGGTGACGCCACCGATTCTGACAGTATGAATGAGTTGGACTCTCAAGAAGAGAAAGAACAGGAACTACTGAAAGAGGAACTGTTCAAGGAAATGTTCAGTCAGGCTGAGTTATATGAAGGCAAAGGTGGTGAGCAGTTGCTGGCAGAAATGCTACAACAATGCTTTGAATCTGGTGAGTATGTCAAACTGACCAAATTGGGAGAACGCCAATTGTCAATGCTGCATATGATAGATGGCGTGTCTGAGGAGGGAAAAAAAGGAGACAGTGCAAATCTGAGTGCTGCAAAAGACAGAGGCAGAATATTCACTTTCAGGGGAATGAGGGGTCGAATGCTTACAGTTTTATTGGATTTGGGTGCATCGACGGCCTTCTTCAACAGAAGAACTGTAAGACATTTGGGCTGTGTCAATCAGCCACAGCGGACAATGACCCTTTGTGCCTGGCAACGGGAAAACTTGTACCTCTTGAAGTTGGTACAACCGTGACTCTAGAAATGGGATGATTCAAAGAAGATCTGCAGTGGCAGATTTTGCCGCGGCAAAATAAGTAAGATACCATTCTTGCACAAGAGCAGCTGGCAGATAGAAATGCCTGGATTGATTGAGCAAAAAGGGAGATATTGATCCCATTCTTGCACAGGAGCGGCTGGCAGATAGAAATGCCCGGATTGATTGAGCAAAAAGGGAGATATTGATCCAGTTCGAAGGAAGGAAATTTGTGATCAAATTATCAAGCGTTGGGCGAAGTATCTCACTTTCTTAGCAGTGGTGCAGCTGTCAATGGTCATAAGGTTAAAGGAGAACCAAGCCCCGTAGTGAAGTGCGAAAGAATCGCTAGCGCATCTGAGGAGATGCGCACTTTAGGGGAGACTTCTGGCAAGTAATCCGAGAGGGATTCATCAAGGCATGCCAGTCTATTTGGTGATTGCACGGGAGCTTGGAGACAAAGGACAAGAAGCAAAGGAATATGGAGCAGGAGATTCGAAAAGATGCAAGCTGGAGACAGGAAATTCTGAAGATAAAGTGGAGCATGGGTGCAATGCTCGCGAAGGAGGGGGCTATCTAAATCCAATTGTTGCGCTGCCTTGGTATTCTTTAGTAAGCAAATTTGAGGATGACTGGTAGCCAAATGAGGGCTTTGGATTCGTTGTTTCTAGGTGAGGTGGCGGGATGTCAAATGCCCATCACATTAAGTGAAGTATGCATCTTGGCGATTGCTTCCATGCTTGATGCACGATGTGTGCACGGATCTCATTTAAAATAGTAAAATAGTAAAATAGTAATGATAAGAAAGGAAATGCCAAAAATACATGCTCCGAAGTTAGTTAAAGCGTTTCAACTCCTTTGAAAAGTGAGGTGGATTAGCAGAATGGGATTTGCATGTACTACTGATGTCACTGGGAGACTTCAATTAGATATGTGAGCGATCACAAGGAAGTCAGAAATATGCTCTTCTTCAAGGGTATATGAACGCCAGTGTCTATTATTTACAAGGCGATTTCAAGCCTCAGAAGTGGTGCAACTGGGTAAGTAGAAAATTTGGTCATAATTGAAGAAACGCGCCACCATTAGCCATCGGTTAAGCGCTCCAGATCTGGCCCGCCCAGGCTTGGTTTTCGCGTTTGCGTTTACGTTCTTACATTTACATTTTTACAAGCAAAGGCATAAATTTCCGAAAGGGAACTTTTTTGCGGCTATTTTTATGTTTTTTCATCTTGTTGGGACTCTTGGGTTACATGCTGAAAGTCACGTACAGTGACCGCCATCTCCAGCATCCACAATACAGTTGCGGCACTTGCAACAACGCTCCAAGGTATGTTGCATCCATAGAACGCCATGGACCATGCCTGGTCAACCAGTTTCTTCCCCGCAATTCTCATTGCATCCACGATTGATCTTGAAGTGATGCCTGGCACCAGGTCCACGTCCTGGTGGCGGCTGGCGGCCGGCATCGAACTGGTGCCACCCATAAACAGCTCTGTGTGCACACAGGCTGCGCCTTTGCGGTCAACAGCATTCCGGCCTTGGCGCGCTTCTTGCCTTCTTGTTTCTTCCTATGCACCGCATAGAGGCGTGCAAACTCTTCCCTGACCTCCCGGGGCACTTCTCCAGCTCATCTTGCCACGCGGGAGCAGACGATGCCAGTGAGATGGCATCATCATCGCCCCCCGCCGCCCTTCACAACTTGCTGGCAGTATGCACAGTTGGCTTGCTAGCGTTTCACGTCCTGAAAATGCTTGGCGGACGGCCCATACACTCCCTTGCGCCCCATGGCGAGCGCAGGGAACGGCCGGTCACGGGTTGACCACGCACCACAGGCATAATGTACAGGGACAGTTTTTACGTTGTATTTACGTATTTTTGCGCATTTTTACGCGTATAAACGTGAAACATTTTTACGCGTGAACATGTACATACGTTTTGTATTTGTGGCGTAGAAACCAAGCCTGGGGGCACCTAATACACTAGTATGTGGTACATGCTATATACTGGTGTTCGAGTACCTGCGTCGAGGTCTCCACGTAGCTTACCAGCGGGAAGCGATGGCGGCGCATGGTAAGCCAGGTGTTGGTGGGCCTGGAGGCAGGATGGGAGCACTCGATGGTGACTTGGGCGTGCAAATGACACAGGGCTAGCGAAGGCAGGCAGGGTCGTAAAGTGGCGACACCTGACTGGGGGCCGTAGGCTCGAGTTCACAGCAATGGTGTACAGAGGAGCAAAGGGACGAAAGGGATTCTGTTGCTTATGTACGGTCTGCTCATCAGTGTACTTATTCAGTATGCGCCCATACATTAGTAATACTCGATTCGTTCTGATTGCAACAGTGAGCCGGGAGTTGGTGGCCTGGCAATAGGGTGGGAGAATTCGATATTGACTCAGGGATGGTTCAGCTTGGCTTAGCTTGGGTTGGGTGGGGGGCACGCGCAAGAAGCGGGCAAACTGTGGCACCAGTGGCCTTGGGACCCGGCGTTTGAGGAGGACGGCGCTCGGCTCCCATGGCTCCGGGAGCACTGGCAGCAAACACGCAATCTTTGCGCCGCCAACTGCGATGTCATTTTCACATTATATTATGTCATTGTAATGATCTTGATGGCATCAAACTGTGATGGCATCAACTAGTGTCAAATGACATCGCAGTTGGTATCGCAGAAATTCTTTTTCATTGTAATGGTGTGAGCCGGGTGTGGGGCCAGCGCCTTCAGGAGGCACGAGGAGCTGCACAGAGCTTCGTTTTCTCTCCCTTCCAACCACACTTCTGATAGGATTGTTGCTAAGGGAGATTTGATGTGCTCCTCGTTGCTTGCTTTTGTGGGACAAAACGCAAAACTCGATTTGGGTGAATGCAGCCATGGTGGCCATTTCTTTGTGGAATATTTGCCCAATGGATTCCGGGGTGCGAGTGAGCATAGTTCTTATACATTTCGAGGACGTGCCTGCCAGTTGAGGATCCAGCGCTGGGACATCAACCTGAAAATGGCTACTTCTGCGCCTCCCATGGACTCCCCTTTCAGCATCTTCGAGGTGCGGAAATATCATGGGCATCAGTGAGCTCATATACAGTTTTGGACGGCGATTGAAGAAACTTGCACTCGCAAACGCGCCTGCCTCGATTCTGAAATGCCTGTAAGAGCCTACCGTATTTGCCCTGTACCTTGCAAAGATTTGGTCCATTGCAGGTTCGAAGAAAAACAATGCTTGTGCGCAACGCACAATTATTTCCCAGTGCGGACTGTGCATAAATGCTTATTCGTAAACCATTTGTTGATTTGTCCCTTGTTCTCATTTGCAGAATCTGAACGCCCAGTGACCACCCAATTACCTGCAGCATTCAAAACATTCACTCTTGCGTGAGCGTCTCTGATGCATGACTCGATGTGCTGAATGCACGGCCACATGGTGAACAATCGAATACATTAAAATGAACTAGCGAAACGAGTTTCTGGGCTTCCATTGTGGCTACATTCATTGGTGGCAGTGTAGCACCGTCATTTTTCAAGGGAGCCGTCGTCATTTTTCATGTCACTATTTCGTGACTCGTCTATGAGCGCATCACTTGAGAAGCATGCGGTGGCAGTGATGACTTGCATGTGGAATATCCTGCACTCAGAAAAGGAATTCTGTTTCTCTTGAAAGGGCTTCCTTGCTTTACAATGAGTGCCTAATGCTGCCGCGACAGGCACGCGCCCAAGCTGCCATCGCAAAGAAAGACCACAATGAGCCAGCCAACAATGGAATTCGTGTTAACCTGGAAGGTCCACGACAACAATCAACGAAATGAGGGCACGGGAGGAGAAGGGAGACATTGTCGGCCACTCGACGTTCTGGCTGCCCTGTCCCCCGGAAAATTGAACCTTCTGGACCAATGGCTGCGCTCAAACGTGAGCCAAGGATCCGTTGGGCTCTTCCAACGAGTTTCAAAGACAGGCAAGGAGCACATTTTAATGGGGCGCTATGGCGGGCTTTTGATCGATGGCAGGTTCCAATATTACCCCTCGTGCTATGACAATCGCAGAGGTCCATGCCCCAGGTCTGTTCCGCCCCCTCCCTTTCCACAACTTCCAACGCATTCACCATTGAGCCTGGTAGGGTGTGCGGTACCAGGTCGATGGGCCAGGCCCCCGCCGCAGGCATCAAACTGCTGCCACCGATGGCGTCCGGCGTGCATGCAAGCTTTGCCTCTGTGGTCGACAAACTGACAGTGGTGGTGAGGTCCTTGCAGTCATATTTCTTCCGACGCATCTCCAAAATGCATAAACGCTTTCCTTGAAAGGGTGTTGGAGTTGGGGCAGTGGGTACAGGGAAGCACTACCACTGCAGGCTTGCGCCAGAGCCGATGAGGCCAGTGAGGCGGCAGATTCAGCGCTTTTCTGACAGTGGGAAGATCAACTCAATTAGTCAATCCGTTTCCATATTCGGATTGCTGCGTCGTTTTAGGGCTGAAGTGGATTCTGATTATATTAGCCATCACCATAATATCCGATATTCACAGTCCTGTCCAAAATGCCGCTCTCCAGTTCTATGCAGGTCTTCAATTCCCTGCATTGTGGTGTTGGCATTATTCCCGTATGTTCCAACCTGTCTCCTCAAAATACATTGAGAAATTTCTGTTAGACAACCAATAGGCACTACTGCACCAACACAAGAGATCTGACATCAATAGTACAGTGTTATTTGCGTATTGTTTCTTCCAATGTACTGAATCATGTTTACCAAATTCTGGTTTCAGCGTTTGGTCGTTTTCGTCTCAACCTACCCCCGCTGTCTGGTACACATGGTCATACATGGTATGGCCGTAGCCTTACAAACCTTAGAAAGTCTGCCACGTGTTTCTTTTGCATTTTTGAGGTGGCTCTTGCCACACCCTTTCCGTGCATCTTGCCGACACCTGACATTCTACACTAGACTCCGATAATTGCCTCATTATTTCTATTTGGAATCAGACCACATCCTTGGTTCAGACCAAACCAGCAAACCACACTGATCTTTTAGTGATATATAAGGTCAATCCACCTCTTTTGAAGGGCAAACAAGCTCACAATGCCCCGCTCTAGGTCCTGGCAAGATGAAAAGTCGTGTTTCAGCCGCCTCAACACATCACAAGAAAGGCATCGTTTCCTATGTTAAACGTTTCTTAGATAGATCTTGAAATGATGTGTCGAAGTTGTTTGGGTCCATTTTTCTGACTCCCATAGTTTGATCTCCGTTGGTGCAAGTTTGAGATCGGACAGGACTTTTGGAACAGAGGTAGTATCCCATCATGGATACATGATTCCATATGTGTCGTACGGAAAGTTCTGTGTATCTGGGAGTCCGTCGCCAAATTCTTCCAGCGCCAGAAACATCGTGATCCATGAAAGGTATCAAGGTCTATGAGTACCACACAACAAGCAACGACGACGAGACAGCCAAGGCCCGAGTGCCGTCTCCAGATCACACCACTGGGATTTCCAGCAGCACAAGGATAGTGTAAAAGTCAATATCACTCGACGATCCAAAGAGAATTCCCAGCCTAGCTAAGCTCTGTGGATCCCCCGCGGTGTGGCGCAATCTGGTAGCACAGGTACGTGGTGTTAGGGTAATGACGCACGTTACCGGCGGAAGTCGCACACCCGAATTTTCGAACGGCTGTCTTCCACATTCACAAGCCCGATGTCCCGCCCATCGGGCAGCGTTGGCGTCACACACACCTGATCCCTCCCACAATGTGCATCCTCGTCACAGATGCACTTGGCCGTCAGCGCACATCCCGAAAACTTCTCCACATCAGCTTCGCCCAACACCCTCGTAAAGAAGGCGTTCTGGAACACTCCGTCCGGGTCCATGCTCCTCATGTCGGTCAGAAAATCCTCCAGCCGTGGGAAGCGCACTGCAGCGGGGGCGAAGTCCTTGCCCCAAAACGCCGGCCCATTTTTGCCCCAGTGCGGCACGGCCCCAAACTCGTGCATCAAAACTTGAAGCACGGCCTGAGTGGCTGCCAGGAAGACCACCGGCTCGTCCGGCGCGACAGGGATCGCGAAAGTCAAGTCGATGAAGGCCTTGTCGGCGCCCCAGGCCATGGACATGTGGTTGTCGCTGGCGCCGTTCACTCTGATGAGCCAGATGGGCAGGCACATGGCCATGGAGTCCATCACCTGGCGTATTCTCCTTAGGGCCGCTGGAAGGTCCCTCAAGTCCACCGCAACGGACAGGTCCTGCCAGGGCGTGTCGAAACCGCAGTCCCCGGGCGTTGCGCAGTTGAACGCGGACATGTTTCGGAACTTTCCCGTCATGGTGCTGTTCTGCAGAAAAGCCGCGCCATCATCGCAGAAAAAAGATGCGTTCCGCTCTGCGTGTGCCACGAGCTGCGCGTCGCGGGCCTCCGCAGGGAAGGGTGAGGAGAGGGCGCTTTCGCCCTCGCTATCGAATGGCACGGGCAACCCCTCTATTACAGCCACCATTCTGGACGAGGGCAGCCACAGCACGATAAAGTCGTCGGCCGTTCGCGCCCTCTCAAAGACGGCCAGGTCTCGCAGGATGGCCTCCTCGCCCAACACCCGCGTCTCCACCCTCAGCTTGACCAAGTCGCGAACCGGCAGAGTGACATTCAGTACGACGCCCATCACGCCGAGGTGGATCCGGGTACTTTTCAGCAGGTCGCCCGTCGCCACCACCACTTCCCCCCTGCCGTCCACGAGGGTCATCGCCGTGGCCTGATCGGACAAGCTGGCGGGATGCAAGAGCGTGGAACCATGCGCCCCCGTACCCAACATGCCACCCACCGTGAGGCCCGCGAACCCTGTGATGGCCAACATCGTCACCCCCTCGGCCTCCAGGGCTGCCAGTGCGTCCCCCAGCTGTGCGCCCGCGCCTATGGTGGCGGTCTTCTTGTCGGCGGCGACCTCCACGCCCACGAAGCCGCCCATGTCGATCGCCACGTCATCATCGCGGCCCGTGCAGATGATGTCGTGAATCGAGTGGCGACTGCCCAGGGCCCTGACGCGCCGCCCCGCCTCCCGCGCCTCCCTCACAATCCGCTGGACCTCCTCCACGCTCGTTGGCTTCAAAACGTCTCCGTAGGTGCACAGCACGGGGCCCCAGGCGCTCGACAGCTGCTGCTCGGTGCCGTCGGCGTTGACGCCCGCGAGGCAGGTGCTCCCAAGGGCAAGCAGGCACGCCGCGAGTGCCGCTGCAGACCTCCCGCGAGCACCGCCCGTCGACACCCGCGATGGTGGGGAGAACATCTTGCGGGTGCTAGAGCTTGGACGCGGCCCCTGAGCTCTGTGCATGAGGTGCGCTTTACTAGTGTGACAGGCTTGCCACGAGGTTGTGCACAGTCACACCTGACTTTTCCTCCAGTGTGTCGATCCGCCGCTTGGTGTCGACCCCGGATAGCCTTGGTTTGGCTTCGTCCTGCCAACGGTGAAGCACACAGAGTACTGCGCGATAGAGATTTTCTTACGGCGTCGGACTGAAACATGGACGCCTTACACCACCTGGAGCGGGGACGTCGCCATCCTAGGGCGGGCACGTCGCCAACCCGGGACGGGGATGTGTTCGATTTCCCACAAAAGGACCAACATTTGTTGGCCACTTTTGTGCTTTTGTCACCGAATGAGGGTGCTGGCCGTTTGCCCCAAGGCGGTACGGGATGGGGTTTATGATGGCGTTGTTTTCTGGTGCGTTACTAAGGACGGCGCCCAGGGCCATCACTGCCATTGCCGGCGCCCGGAGAAGGTGGCACGGTACTCGTTTGAGCCTTACGTCAGGCTGGTATTCTGGCGGCTGTTTGATGGGCTGGTAGCATGGAGCCGGGGGGGCAAGCCGCAGGGTGCATGTGATAAAGTGTGAAGTGCAGGGTGATGCGTCACAGTGCCGCGCCATTGTGATGGCAGAGCCGGTAAGTGAGAGTTGATGGAGTTGCATCATGTAAGGAGGGCGCTGGGCAGTTTGGTGGGCCGGCAATACAAAGGGCGCGTGTGAGCATGGGTCACACGGTGATGGGGCGTGGGTGCACGGTAGATTGGTGTGGCGTGAGGTTGAAAAGTGATGGAGAGTGGCAGTGGGACAGGGTATTCACTCCAGTGACATGTGAGAAACACACAATGAAATTCCTTGAGTACGGCCATGGTGTGTTGCGTGCCGGTAGAAGTACAAACATGGATCTGCCCACCCCGGTGGCGCAGAAGCCTAGGATTGCAAGTCCTGGAGGTTTTGTAAGAGCTTGTGATTTGCCCGTGTGTCAATGGAGCGCCGGTGATGGACATCGGACGTGGCAATTCAGACAAGTCTCGCAGACTCCATGGTGTCACATTATGGGTCGGTCTCTCAAGTCAGTTTGTGATATGTGTGAATTTTGCTGGCCATAGCGGGCGCCATTCATGATGCGACGTTGTGGCCAAGTATGGCCATGTACTATAAATTGATCGTGGGTAAGCTGGAGAGTGGGGAACGCCCAGAATTCTGCCATGATGGGCGTGGAACCACCAAATGCTTTGGTACGGGGACTGGATGGGGGATGAATGGTCGATGAATCACTAAAAACATTGAATGGATCAACGTTCAGAGTGACATGGGGTTGCTTTGGTGTGTTTGACCGGTTCTTGATAGGGAAAGGAATGACATAATCATCAGTGTCTGAGCCCGTATTTTTGGCTTTCACTTGCATTAACTCTGAAAATCATGCTATCGGTTCATCGATGATGCTCAGCATGATTCAACAGACGCCTCCACGCGGAGAGCGACTTCCCCATATATACACACCGGGATCACTGGCATCACTGCACGTCCCCGCGCATCCCAAAAATCCATCACTGCCCGGCAGAGGGCTCACGTTCCCGGCGTCTCTAGGACCACACGTCGCCGGGCGTCCTTGAATTGCGTCGCCCGGGGGCCAAGAAGGGGCGTCCGCTCACCCCCACATCCCCATGTGGGCAAGGGTCTCAAGGGCCCCTGCCAAGGGTGGGATAATGTGGATGTCCATCCCCGCGTCCCCACGTTCATAAGGCGGCGCGGATCTCAAGCCCCCCCCTCCCCCCTTGGGGGCCCCTTCAGTTCCGTGCCCCTCCTGGGGACGTCGGGACATGAGAACGGACGTCTCCCCCCCCCCACCCGGGAACCCCTTTGAGGTCTGCGTCCCCCGTTGGGACATGGGACAGACGTCTTTCCCCCTTCCCCCATGACGATGTCTTGAGGTCCGTTCGCTGGCAAAGTTGGTTGGTGAAGACATTTTGACTTCAATGTTCAGCCTTGTCTACTAACAAACACTGAATTGAGGTGCCTCGTCTCGGCCGCACCTTTTCAAAGAAGTGAGAGGCTTGGGTCCTCATATAAGTGAGGCAGAAGCAGCAACTCACCAATCCTAATAGGCAGCTGCACACGGAGCCTGCTTCAACATACACATGAACAACAGCCGGGCATGACGAACGGTATCCCTTCATCTCCACCATGAATGTTGTTGAAGGAGTTCACAATTGCATTATATGAACGACGATGTCATGTAACCTGTACGTGCATCACTTGGAGAATCCCTAATGGCATGGAAGCATCAGTTGCTTGCTGGTTCTTGAAGTATTTATTTTGTCCCTTATTAGGGACGTTCAACATGTGTTAATTGCAGAAACCCAATGATTTTTATGAATTCAAGATAGTGGCTTTGCGCAAGTCATGCATATTGGATGTGGTGCTGCTAATGAGATGCACATGAATACACATTTCACATATCGAATTTCCAGAAAATTAAGGATGAAACCTTCGCAGTGCAGCATGAGTCTGCAAACTTCTTGCAATTGACATTCGCGGCCACCACCATAATACAAAAAAGCCGTATATCATCTCAAGTCCACTTCCACGGTCAGTGAGCATATAAAAAGAAAACCGAAACAATCATGTTGTGCCTCATTGTGTGATATCACATAAGAGTCAACTGAGCTGTGCCTTACTGCTAGTTCCAAGAAACGCCCCTGCTCTCTCCCCTACTTTCTCTTCAAAATTCCTCTTTTTCAATTGCTTGGCCTCAACACAATCGGCACTCCTCTAATGATCTTGTGGCTGAACTGCCGCCTGATCTGCTGGCTCAACTGCTAGTTGATTTGCCGGCTGATCTACCGACTGATCTACTGGCTCAATTGCCGGCTGGTCTGCCGCCGTGTCGCCAACAACACCACCATGCTCATCAATATCAGTGATGTCGCCCTGGGTTGCAGTCTCCTCTGGGACAGGCTGAATACCCAGTGCGTTTTTGTTGCTGCTCTCAATAATCCTCACCAGAACGTCACGACTCACTAGAATCCTTGCCTTACCCCGGACAACCGCCTCCTCAGTACAATTTCGTTGGTCGTGCGCACTGTTGGTGAACAGATGCTAGCATATTATATGCTGCTCATGGCTACGATAACATCCGCGGTGTTGCCACACAATGAGTAGTGCCATGCACGTGCAGCGATATTTGAAGTTTGTATCACCGTTTTGCTCCCATTCAATACTTTTGAATCTCAAGGCACATTGGAAAGCATCGTGCTTAAAAATTGGTAATCAATAGTGATATAGTGAGAAACACAAATGGTGCCTTTCGTGCCCAAGAAACTGGCAGTTGATCAGATGTTAACTCACAAACTCAACACTACTAATGCCACACAGCCGGTATGTCATTACGTAAGGTTGCAGGATATGATGCAGCGCTGGCCGGTGAAACATTTATGATATTCATTGAATATTCATGATGCTAGTACTACAGTGCAATGATTGTGCAAGCTGGCGTGATGGAAAAATTCACGAATTGACAGGAAATACAGTGTATCACTCCAATAAGTCCTTGGAACAAAGTGCTCCAATGTTGCTCCATTATTGCAAAAGGTGCGGCAGTGCAACTGGTCAATCTCACGTTCAACCCACCCACACCTTGGTGAACAAGTGTTCTATTGTTACAACGGGATGGGGCGCCTCTTTTGCCGAATCTAATTTGCAATGAAATGAATTGTCCGACGTTAATGCTGCAGCCCCCAATGCGCCCTGTTCTTTTTTTGGCCATGTCAAGGGTCGGCGCTCCAGTTTACCCCCCTTTCACCTCGGCCGCACTGCGACAGAAACCTCCTTTCAAATCCCCCTGCACCGAATACCTCCCGTGGAGAGCTGTCACAACACCAGATAAACGTCTCCGCTTCCGCGGGCAACCCGCTTCTTGTGGCCCTAAGATTGGATCCACGTTGTGGATTGTGTGGCCAACACAAGCACGCTGCCGTGCGACCGGATCACTTGCAGGGGAGTTATGAATCAATGGCAGGAGAGGGACCCGCCGGCCGGCCGGCTGTGCCAATTGTTGGAGGGAGGTGTCCGGAGGCAGAGATTATAGCGACGACACTGTGTGCGTGACTCTGATCACATACATGATACGAACAACCAAAAGCGACGCAATTGCGCTGCAGCCCTGTGGCATGCCTGTTGAGTAAATGTACATTCATAACTGCGATAAGTGGTGTTCACCTTTTGCTTGTGCTCCTCGTCAAGATTCCGAATGTCGATTTTGTCTACCATCCACTGGAAGGTTTTGGTGTCAGTGACCTCCCTAAGTTGATTGTTTGGCAACAGCCCTTTGAACATACAGTCGGCGATGGCATCGTGGAGTGTGAAACGTTTACCCAACCTGCTTTTATTCTTGTAGATCGTACTGCTGATTGGCATTGAATTGGCTGATGTGATAAATGTCCCAGGTGCAGTCATAACCGACATACGCAGACAACAAGAGCCAACGTTTAGTGCCCAGTCATAGCCTCCTACCCACCCTTGTTGTGGAAGTCGACCCTGCATACTGAGACTGCCAGTTGCAAGCTATGTAAGTATTATACTCACTGTTCCATCTGCGTAGTAAGGGACAATGCTTCCAGCTGGGTGGGCAAACAGTGTGGTGAGCATGGCACCATCTGCACAGAAATTGAATGCGTACCATTTGGTAACCAACACTAGGAAAAAAGGGCCAAATAACACGTGTTCAAACGTGTACAACGTTTGCGGGTGTTATTTTGTGTTCTTAGCGTGCAGAACTTTGATGAAATGTGTTTTGTGTGTGTTCGCAAAAGTGTTATTTGGCCCCTTTTTTGCTAGTGCAATTGCCGATCGGTTG
This sequence comes from Ostreobium quekettii, assembly GCA_905146915.1. Classification (NCBI taxonomy): domain Eukaryota; kingdom Viridiplantae; phylum Chlorophyta; class Ulvophyceae; order Bryopsidales; family Ostreobiaceae; genus Ostreobium; species Ostreobium quekettii. The sequence continues at coordinate 21,379 of CAJHUC010002039.1, forward strand.
GCAAGGACAAGCTTTTGCACGCCGCTCAAAGGAAAATGAAGCTGCTCAAGGGTGAGCTGGCTACCACATGCGCAACATGTGAAACAGATCACTTGGCAGAGGTATTGGTTGTAGTGAGGGACAGCATTTTTGCATGCAGCTTTGAGTGGGACCTTCATAATTGGCCACTGAACAACACCACCATTTCGACCATACCTTCTGACCGTTCGCTTGGCCTCATCCCGCCTAACCTCATCAGGTTGTGAATCTTTGACAACCTTGCGCTTCTTCATCGATGAGGGGTCACCCTTCAGCATGGGTGGCACCAAGGGGGTGACTTTGTCCACGACAATTTTCTGTACCTTCACACTGTAACGAAAAGTGCAATTCCTGACCTGCAGTCGACAGCTGATACTGATTGGGTGTGGTGCAGGATTGGGCCATTTCCTTCTGCCATGTGGAGCAAGATGTTGCGCATGACTGCCATGAGAACAGAAAATAGCGCAGCATTTGTTGGCGTCTTGGAGAAGATGGCTGCAGCACACATAAGGCTTTGGTTATCATTTCAAGTGAGTAAATGAGCGCAATAGTTGGTCATGATAGACAGATGTGGGAATTCTCCATCATCTACATTTGTTGCTTGGGTGGTTTGTGTGACAGCATTGCTTATGTGCACTTATTGGTTGACAGCTTTTTTCAGTGTACAAGGAGTCTCGCTGTTGCGAAGCAGCACGCAAATTTTGGGCTTGATGAAGGCAACTGGGCCACAGCCGCTCTTACCTGATATTGTGTCCATAGACGTGAGTTGCAAGCACTGGTTACTTGCTCTGTACGTGACATGAAGTCGTAACAAGCATCTTCCCAGGCACGTTCTGTGCCTTCGCACTTCATTGCCAGCCATGACTGCCCGGAACACATCGATTCTGTCCCCAGTTCGAGAGCCAAGGAGAAGAACTGTCGCACCACATCCAGTGCACGACAATGCTATCAAAAAAGTCAAGTGGAAGCAGTAGACACAACAAACATATGCAATGGAGCCGTAGGGCTTGTGGAAAGGTCAAGATGCCCAGCACAACGACGACATGCTCAGCGTTGGTCAATGCTTGGACAGGCCGACTCACTGGGCCATGCGTGAAAGCAGCAAGGGAAGTTGCGGCGGTGCTCAGTACCTTGATCAAGGTGCTGTTGCCTTTGGAAATTGTGTTTTCCATTCTGGGTCGTCATCCTTGTCTCCATGGTCTGAGTTCTCCCAAATGCAAGACTTGCTAGGCATTGTCGCTGCAGATCTGGTAAGGAGCAACTTTTTGAGGGCATGCAGACATCTGCACCCTTCTGCCACCCAGCCACTGCAACCCGCGTGCTTGTCCACAAGCAGCACTTCACCAGCATATCTTGGCTGCGTCAAGACCAGCAGTGGCAGGCCCGTATGGGGAGCGCCATCGTGCTGGCTCTCCAGACAACGGTTGTACCATTGACTGTCCCATGGCATGTTAAAAAAAGTTGGGGAGATGACTTCCCCGGTGTCCGATTCTGATATTCTGGAGCCTGGGCGGGCTGCAGAAACTTTGAACTCAGCAGCAACAATGTGTTACTGCAGCTGAGAGCACAGTCCATTTCGTGACTGGTCCTCAGCGATGTACTGTTGAAATTGAGACTGAGCAGTTACAATTTTCACCATAATGGACGTCAACCTGAGCAGGGACATGAAAATCAACATGGATATGGACATAGATAAGGACGGCCACATGCAAATCATAGTCAACATTCACATCCACAACCACGAGCAACGGCCTCCAGTACGCACGGAAAATAATCGACATCAGCATCGACACGCCCAGACGGCGCTATGATCCCACGTGCCTGGACTCGAGAATTACCGTCCACGATGGCAAAATAGGCGCAATGAGCCAGCTTTGTCACAGCTGTAGTGGCGCTCACCTCCGTCATACCTGAACGTGTGATCAATTCAACAATTTCAACACCGTTCAAGGGCTGTTCCCTCAGATCCTTGCACAACCCTTCGAGAGCGAACCCTAACGTGCGTCTGCAGAGCAGATGGGATGGACCCGCCACCGGACACGAGCAAGATGGCATTTAATGTTGTCAGGTGACAGCCTGCGGCAGTTGGCATGAAATGGCAGAGCATGCCTTCTGGCAATGCCAATTGATATTACATGCTCTGGGGCCACATAAATTGATTTAACATCCAGGGCAGGACATGAAGTGGCGTTACATGTAATGAATGACCTAGAATGGCATTACATGGCCTTGCATGCCATCACATGCCCAGCACTCCACAGCAAAGTCATCAATGTGTGATGCTGCCTCAAATCAGGTCGTAGACCTTTATGGGACAGGCCACTGAAGCAGACTTGTAGACACGTGGAAATCACCGCAAAAGCCATGTCCGGTTAGGGTGTTAGGGTGTCTGGGGGTTTTGGTTGTGTGTTTTTGGCGTTTTGGGTGTTCAGTTGTCTCAGCTGTTTGAGCCGTTCTAGGCATTGAGGATTTCAGCACACTCGAACAGCCTGTTCCTGAGGAACAGTATGGAATACACACATCCCGCCGTGGCATATTTGATATTCAGGTTATGGGCGACGACATAGGGACGCCAATATCCAGGATATTGAATTTTGTCCGACGCCTCCACGATGAGAAGACAAGCCGAAAAATTGTATGGTGCGGCAAAGCAGATCAAAGCAATTTGTTATATGGCAGGGGCCACGGCATTGGCTGCCTGCCATCGTCACATTTCTGGATCATTATTCTGAAACGGCCACCGATGTGATCAGAAAGACGAGTGTCTTTGCTTCCAAGCGTCAACGCACTGACGCTGGTTGATGGGATGGCGGAAGTGTCAAATTTGACTTTTAAAAGTCAGTGCGTGTACAAATTACGCTACGAGTGGATGTGACACTCCGTGGTTCTGGGTCCCTGCACAGTCCCCTGCATCCCCCCCTTCAGATCGCCAGCCAGGAAAGCGGAAGTCTTGCGGTTGCATTTGTCGAACGTGATTGTGTCACTTGCGTCAATTTGAGCTCTGATGGGCGTGCGTGCCGCCACAACATTGCTCCTTACATTGAAATGGTCCCCTGCTCCAAAAAAACAACGAGGAAACTGTTAAGACAGGTAGATTCAACTTGAAATGTCCGTGCACAACATATCATATACAAGCCGTCGCAGACCAACGCTACGCAAGGCTCCAAAATACACATCAAAGAGACCTGTGGAGGGTTGTAAATCACGAGTGACGGGTCTGAAAAGCAGTCGCAATGAGCGGCAGGGACAAAATTTAAAAAAGTCAACGAAGAATTGCACAATTGGATGAAATTTTCTCGCTCTGCACGGAATCGCGAGCGCTTTGGCAGTTCACCGCAGCTTGAATCGCGAGCTCCGAAACTGAGCAGCACCATATGACACGTGACTTTGTGCGCTGTCAAAAAGAATCACCGATGCAATGTCACAAACAGACCTCGGTGATTGTCTTGACTCATCACATTACATGTAACACAGCGCTGTGCACACACCACTGTACTGCAAAGTGCACACAGAGCTGCTCAATGCCCCACTGCTGGTGTTGGTGTTTCGTGCTTGGCGTTCTGGCTTCGGTCCGTTGATTGCCGGATTGTCGATTCGATTGATGGTTGATTCCTAGCGTTGTCTTTCTTCATGCCACCTTGCACCGCGAGACTTTCTGTTATGGCCTGTGTCCCTTTGGGGGATGAAATCGATGGGCATTGGCACTGACCGATTCTGGCCAAAATTTATTGTCATTTCCAATTTGTTTCAATAGGCACTGGGGAAATGACATTGGCTGTTTGTAATTGTGTTGGAATAAGAAATGGGCACACCACAGAAAGGTAAGAGCGGATTCAATGGTCTTTGGGAAATTTGCGCAATGGACGACCAGGATTGGGCCCATGTTGCGATTGCTAATGAAGGCATGTTTACCTTTTGAGAAATCGCAGTATGTCAGTTTTCACAGAAGTTTTTTGCAATTTAGGGCGTGATTGATGTACTGCAAGGGGATGGGAGCATCTGGGCAAGCCCTCTTGGGCCCTTGCACCCCTAGATGGATTGCCATCCATCGCCCTCAGCTGAAATAATGGTGCCATAGGTTGCTCCATGGTGCCGGGCATGATCGCAGCTCCATGGCTGGGAGCCACAGCAGTGAATGATTCCTAACATAAAATGATTTGGACTGAAGCGATTACGTGAGATCATGGCATATGAAGCTGCAGGCCTTGCGTGAAACTTGGAAAAGAGCTTGCCAATGCAGGACCAACCCAGTGACCGCCTCCGCAAAATGCGTATGCCGCAACTGGCAAGGGATGTCGCTTTTGCCCTGATGCTCTTTTCCAGATACAATTACCATTGGTCACAACATCATATCCTTGGTCACAACTTCTTGCATATCTGAATGTTGCCAAATGTGGCTGGGACGTTTTCTGAAGTAGCACATGGAGCAGTGATTGTAGCTCAATTAACTAGGTAAGCCATTGCAAACTATGGCCTGCAAGAAAGGGGCTGACTCCAATGTGTAGGATTTGCGCGCCGAGGCATACAACTATGTTAGTGGTCAATATGAGCAGAAGCAACTCGGCACAGCGCTCCATTTTCCTGCCCCAAAATGCACACAATTGCTATTCAATTGCAATATCCATAGTTTTGCTTCCAGCATACAGCATTTTGCCAGCACCCATGGGTCCGCCCAAGCAGGTGCCTCAGTGGTCACTACTACAACATGTGCAAATGCACTATTAATTTGAAAGGCGCCACATTAGGTAGTGAACATCCAACAGGTCTGTTGTCCAGTTTGCTTCCGTTTTGTGGCTCTGTGTGGGGTAGTGCATGTAACAATGCGGACTTCCAACATGGTGCTGGACATGCAAACTTGCCACGATTTACGGCCCCAACTAAAGGAAGCACTCCAAGACCTTACAAAGCCCCATGCTGTGCATTCTGTAGCGACCACTGGCCGTTTTGCCGAATGATTATTTGTTGTTTACTGATATAGTACCATATCGCTTCCACCTTTAGGCAGCTTTAGGTATGTGCATATATGCATTGGTCAGCAAGGATTCCACTCCAATTTGACTCCTTGTTTCAGGCGGAAATTTGCACCAGTGGCTGAAAGCACATATAAGGTATAGTTTGTGGCAATGCAATTAATTCTTGTTCATCTGGAAAGGAAAAGACATGCAAAGCAACACACACTATGAAGAACAAATCTTGCATGCCCACACATTATATGCTGACCACATCTTTCATGGCCTTTTGAGCATGTTGCACACAAACTTGAAGGAATACAAATTCCCTAAGCACAACATCTGCTTCCCACAATGTCTTTCAATACATGTGTGCATCAATGGCAAAAGCTCGCAGATCTTGTGGAATACAAAGTATCATCAGTTCTCCTCATTCTCCCCTGGCAACGAATCCTCCATAGGGAGACCTTCCTCAAGGGGTTCCTTCTCAGGGAGCGGCTGACCACAGCACTCGCACCTCCTTGGCATTGCCTTAGCATATTTCATGCCACGCTGGCATCCCATCAACTTCTCTAGGATAGGAGGAAATACAAGCTTCACCATTGCATCCGCTATCGAAAGCGTCAAGGATGCCATTGCTCCTGTGATTGCCCACCCATCATCTTCCTCAATAACAATTATGAATGCAACTTGGATGGCTACCTGTGGCAAGTCTTCCAACAAAGCAGCAAGGTAGGCCGCACAAGCAAAGTGTTTGTGTGGCATCCCACCACTCTCAGCCACCCTCTTGCCATCAACTTTGAGTTCTTCCCCCCAAGGCAAGTGTTTGATGATTTCAATATCAAGGAGCAACAGGCCAGGAAATAGCAAAAGCCAGTCATGGATTTGCATACGCTTTCCCTCCTTCAAGTGATCCATGAGTGACAATCTCTCTCCAATTCCATCCCCGTCTGCATGCTTGGTCCTCAGGCCCCAGTATACGAGCAAAACTGCAGACAACTTAGACACCACCACCACTACAATACTCGCAACACCCATTGCAAGGAGCTTTGTGTAGGAGCCATCTTGTGTATTGTCTACACCTGCCACTCCTTTCTTTGACTTGGAGTCCCACAGAATGAAAACTGTGACAATAAACCCCACATCTGATAGCACATCAGCCAATGCCAGCAGATGAGATGCAAACATGTCTTTCATTGTGTCCAATGAGATTCTCTCTTTGTAAGGGGAACTGATAGTCACAACAAGGTAGTAGAGAAGCAAGAGAGATATAAAAACCAACATCCCAATGATGGCAAAACCAACAAGTGTGGGAGTCAGCGTCTCCAAAACGCACACTCTTCTAACCAGCCTTTCGGACACAACAAAGGCAGATGACATAGGAGACATGCTCTCCCATTTCCGGCAACCTCCTTGGCGATAGGGAAGTGGATCACTTGTGACAAAATCTTCAATTTGCACACCATTTGATGTGATCCTTGTAGTCCCATCAACGATAGCCAAACTCTTCAAACTGACATATTGCAGGTTTTTGTTGCCGTCAATTGCCACATCTCCCTCTACCCTTGCAAGGGAACCAAACCCATCCACACTTTCCAAGTCCGGGTTGGATGAAATGGTCAGGCCATCAACAAATTGATCTATTTCTCGAAGACCTTTATCTCCTCTTAAGGAAATCAACCTGCCAAAACCTCGAATGGATACCAGTCCAAAATTGGATCTGATTGATAGATGGCCACTCAGGCTCCCTCCAAGATTATCAAATGTGAGTAATTTATCTGATCTCCAAACGAATTGGTTGTTGTGGATTGTCAAACTGCATCTCCCCACGGCATTAGAGCATACAACCTGCAAGTTTGAAAATGATAGGGACAACAAACTATTGCCTTCAAGTACCAATGAGCCCCCAACATTAACTAGACTTGGTAGCAAGTCATCACCAAACAACTGACCACCAATATCCAATTCAACATTTCGCATGATGAGGTCTCCACTGACATTAACTAGATGTGTAAGCAAAGTTACCGTACCAACAGCAAGGTACTGTTGATTTGATAGCAAAACCTTCCCATTCACTTGGGTGATATTGCCCAAGCCGTTCACATCAGAGAGGTCAACATTGTTCTCAATCTGCAAGTCCCCATTCACTTGGGTGATGTTGCCCAGGCCGTTCACATCAGAAAGTGCGGCATTGTTCTCAATCCGTAAGCTCCCATTCACTTGGGTGACGTTGCCCAAGCCGTTCACATTAGAGAGGGCGACGTTGTTGTAAATCGACAAGTTCCCATCCACTTGGGTGATGTTGCCCAGGCCGTTCACATCAGAGAGGGCAGCATTGTTCTCAATCCGCAAACTGCCATTTACTTGGTTGACGTTGCCCAGGCCGTTCAAATTAGAGAGGGCGGCATTGTTGTAAATCGACAAGTTCCCATTCACTTGGGTGATACTGCCCAGGCCGTTCACATCAGAGAGGTCTTCATTGTTCCCAATCCACAAGCTCCCATTCACTTGGGTGATGTTGCCCAGGCCATTCACATCAAAGAGGGCGGCATTGTTGTCAATCCACAAGCTCCCATTCACTTGGGTGATGTTGCCCAGGCCATTCACATCAGAGAGGGCAGCATTGTTCCCAATCCACAAGCTCCCATTCACTTGGGTGATGCTGCTCAAGCCGTTCACATCAAACAGGGCAGCATTGTTGTCAATCCACAAGCTCCCATTCACTTGGGTGATGTTGCCCATGCCATTCACATCAGAGAGGGCGGCATTGCTCCGAATCCACAAGCTCCCATTCACTTGGAGGATGTTGCTCAGGCCGTTCACATCAAAGAGGGCGGCATTGTTGTTAATCCACAAGCTCCCATTCACTTGGGTGACGTTGCCCAGGCCATTCACATCAGAGAGGGCGGCATTGTTCTCAATCCCCAAGCTGCCATTCACTCTGGTGACGTTGCCCAGGCCGTTCACATCAGAGAGGGCAGCATTGCTCCAAATCCACAAATCGCCATTCACCTGGGTGATGTTGCCCAGGCCATTCACATCAGAGAGGGCGGCATTTCTCCAAATCCGCAAGCTCCCATTCACTTGGGTGATGTTGCCCAGGCCGTTCACATCAGAGAGGGCGGCATTGTTGACAATCCACAAATCGCCATTCACTTGGGTGATGTTGCCCAGGCCATTCACATCAGAGAGGGCGGCATTGTTCCCAATCCGCAAGTCCCCATTCACTTGGGTGATGCTGCCCAGGCCATCCATATTTCTCAAGAATTCATTCTCAACCATTGTCAAATTCTTCCCAATGGTTTTTAGTCCAGTGAGCGGTTTTAGTGATTGCAAGGCAGTGTTGAGGATGACAATGCTATGCCGCACTTCCTTCAAGAGTCCAGCCAAAGGTTCAAGGGAAGTCAGCTCATGGCCTGAAATATGCAGAGCATCTACCACACCACTCGTCTCTCTTAAAACCTCAACCAGTCCCTCCAAGGACATATCTCCCAAATCATGGCACTGGCATATTGTGGGTGCAAAGACATCAAAATTAGCGAAACACTCGATATCATCCAAACAAATGCATGATGAGTTGAATGTCTGGTCAGAGCATTTTGCCCAAGTGCCACTTGCAGCAAATATCACCCCAACACACAACAAACCAAGCAACCATCCACACACTGTCCTGTAAGCCATCGAGAAATATGGCTTCCTCATTGCCATTTGGGCTGGGGCCGGTGATTGGTGAACCTTTTATCAAATGATGCAGGAGTCTGCCACCTTCACAGAGCAAACACACAACATGTAAAATGGTTCTTGACAAAGAATAGTCCACAGGAGTGCACCAATCAAAACATAGGTTGGAAACTCTGCAGGATGCTAAAACAATGTGGGTGTTGTCTTGCATATCTTATAGGTGCCCAATGTTCCTCCGTCAAGCACACTCTGTAACAGAGCAACGAAGCAACAATTACTTTGCCCCGCACCCCCTCGCGTGCCCCCTCTGCCCCCTCCGCCCCCTCCGCCCCCTCCGCCCCCTCCGCCCCCTCCGCCCCCTCCGCCCCCTCCGCCCCCTCCGCCCCCTCCGCCCCCTCCGCCCCCTCCGCCCCCTCCGCCCCCTCCGCCCCCTCCGCCCCCTCCCATTCAGCTGGGTACAGAAAGCATCATGACAGAAAAAGGTTTTGCATCACATCATGTTTAATTGGGGACATTTTGACAGCGCCCCCATCAACACCTTCATCAACCTCAAGCATGACATTGTCACAATGCCATGGGCCCCACCACTCCCAGTTGGGCCTCACACTATGCAGCCCTTGTGGCTAGGGTTCCCATATCCAACACAACTCTTTGTCAGGAGGGGGAACCTTGTTCTTCAATGGGTGCAGAACAAAGTTCTCTCAAAAAAAAAACCTCATCCTCATGGGAGGCTAGCACATGAAGTGGTGACTCGGAGGGTGACAACCCAAAAGGGGCCAAAAGAGACCCAGGGCAACTGCACACAAGACTCACCACCTGGCAAAAAAGGGCAACAATGAAAAGGAAGAATAGGCACACAAAGATTCTCTGTAAGGAATGAATCCAGGTGAAGCACACGGTCCCAAGGAAGGGCCAAGGGCAACAACCCCAATGCTGGGGAAGTGTAGAAGCCGGTACAAGTCCATTAACCCCATTGCCAGCAAAATTGGGGAGAATTGGCAAGGGGGCAAAGCCCTAAAGGTGAGGGCAGGAAGGTAATGCCCGATCTACAAGACAGAAGTGGGCAAACCCCGGGGGGAGTACAAAAGTGTGCAAGTGCAGAAGTGGAAAGGCAACATGGTGCCATTGAGCAGAGGCAAAAGGAAATGGGCCAAGGAGGGCTGAATGCCAAGGCGCAAGATGCAGGCCAAGGCAGCAAGGGTGGGTGGGGTACGTAAGCAAACACTTGTACTGAAACCTATCATTTGGCAACTTGAGTCAGTGCCACGTTGATGAGGGATGCAGCAGCAGCAGCCTTCGCATAGCTACCAGCCAACTTGCTCACCCGCTCATGTGCTCACATACCCACCCACCCACTCACTCACTCATGATTCAACACTCCAGCCATCTTAGTTTGGGCACAGGCTGAGTGGGGGTGGCTGCCCTTGCAAATGCATCTGCCTCGAGTGATGGGAGATTCAGAGCAGCAAAAGAGTGCAGGCACATCATGAAATTAATGAGGAACAGCCCTTTGCCATGCTGCAAACTTGAGTGTCAGCAACCTAGCAACATTGTCCGCAACTGCAAGAGCATTACAACTTACACCATTTCACACTCTGCTAACATTTTGGTATTTTTGACAGCACCAATTACACCGTTTCACACTCTGCTAACATTTTGGTATTTTTGACAGCACCAATCATTGTGGGGCACACACCAACAAGCACCAGCATTTGGGACTCACTATCCTTTTGCAAAGGAAGACACTAACTCTTAGTGATGGTCATTAACATACTGCACAAGTTGCCTAACATTTTCAAACTTCATGATGGGTGTACCCTTAAGGGTAATTGTGCCTCCTTTTGCTCATGGCTTCAATTCTATGTAGTCAGTCCCTATGTATTGTGCTTCCCTCTGCATCAGCAAGGCACGTCGATATGCATGCATGCTGTGCTGACCTACATGAGCGACTGACGAATTCCAACAGTGATGGTCGTTGGCAACCTCACGTCACTCTTGGTATTAGCAAGATGGCTGGTGGTGCTCGTGTGCAGTGTGCAAACATGTGAGCGAATAACAATGTGTGCAGTGATTGTCATTCGCAATCGTGCATCGCTCTCGGAATCAACAAGCCGATATTCTGTGCACAAATATGATGTGCATATGCAAGTGCGTGGCAAGCATCATCGGCACATATGTGCTGAGGAATTGTCACCACGCAGTTAGAAATATTATTGATTTGCCGGATATTAACCATGGAACTCATGTTTATAGTATAAATTCGTGGCAAAGACGATAGCACGTTGCTCGTATTATTGGGTTGCCTGTAGATCACATCATTTTTTCAATCGCCATAATCGATGCCTGCATTGTGCGCTTGGCGCCTACGTTAAATTAAGTATCTTTCTGAGTAATCGTCAGCCACACACATAGCCCTCCATTAGTGGGCTGCGTCGTCGCTTAATTAACCAACGACCGTATAGGGCACTGGAAAAGTCCGAACCCTTATGTACTTAGCCAAGGACCTATTGCGCCCGAGTCCTCTGCCTGGTTCGTGTGCGGCGCTCATCGCACCCTGGGAGCCGACAGCAAGCACAGCGGCTCCGACGAAATTCAGCACAAAAACGCTCGTGGGCTCACAGCGCAGGTGGTTCAAAGGACCCGAGGCACCGGAGCGTAGGCCCGATGCGGCTGACGCTGCCGTGCAAATCCGGGGGAGGGGACGCTGGGCCACCCATCCACACTCATGTGATCGCCTGTGGGGTTGATCCCCCCTTGCACACTGGGACTAGGCTAAAAGGAACGCAGCAGCGATCGCGGCGTTAACAACTATGGAAGTCCTTAGAAACCCAAACGGGCGCGGATTAGCCTGTTGCGCCTCGCGATAAAGGGCGGCGTGGATGCCCATCCTGATCATCGCGCCCCGACGGACTGCGGCACAGGCCGATGGCGCCGTCAACAGCACAGGAGGGTCCATAGCGACCCAAGCCAGGGGCGGGCTATCCCGATGCGCCTCACAATTGCAGGCCAGATCGCGCAGTGACTTGGGTCACACCCCGAGCGGTGCTTCCCAACCAGCTTTTCGAGCCAGCTTACCGGCCCAGCAGGTTGTCAATCATCGCATGCCGCCCATACCAAACAGAGGGGTGCGCGGCTCACCTTTCACGCGCGGCTCCTCCCGACTCTGGGGCCCTGCGTCGAAAAGGACACTGTGTCAGGCCCTCCGTCGGACATGGCGGGCTCTCGTATGCGGGGTGGGGACTGGTGCTCTCCAGACCTCCCACGACACGTCGCCCTTCCACACGCATCGCTGCAACGATGCTCGCGCATCACGGCAAAGAAACGGACAAGCGGCCCAGGCGCCCGGACATATGAGGAGGTTGGCCGACGGCGATGGCAGGGGCAGGGGCGTCGACCCAGGCGCCGCTACGTGGGTACCCCATCTCAGGAATGGCCATGCAGCAAATCTCTATACCTTTCCCGACAGAGGGCCCGCCGGCAGTGCGCAGAGCGTCGTCCACACTACTCACAGGCGCGGCGACTCGCAGAGCGCTCCCCAAGAAACCAAAACGCGTCGCATCGGCGACAAAGGTAGCCAGGGCTTTTGTGCCTGTATTTATGGGCCGACGGTTGTACCTGAAAGGTTACCTCAGCCCCCGGGGGGGCGCCCGGCGCGGAGCGCCAGGCCGCCACCCTGGGCCGGGGCGCCGGGCGCAGCCCCCCCGGTATGATGATCCAGGGTTCGCGGGTGTGCTTAACTTCCGTCATGGCGTCGGCCTGCGCTAATTCGGATAAATGCGGCGCCTCGTGCACTGGCAGGAGAAAACATATTTGCGGCGCCAACTGCGATATCATTTGGGCGCAAAGTGGCGCCATCGTGATGATTGTGTTGGCATAAAAGTAGCTGTGACGGCATCAATCGGTGTCAAATGGCATCGCAATCAGAATCACGGTAATATCGTTTTCCGCTGGTGGCGATTGCCAATGGAAATTGGCATTGTGTTGCAGCAACGTTGATGGGCCTTGATGCGCCGGGGTCATTGCGTCAATCGGATGCAGCCTTGACGGGGTGCCTGTCCATCAGCATGCCAGCGACGCTCTCGTTCATCAACGCTGCTGGAACAACTCGCAATGCTACAGCAGCGGTGTGGTTGCCGTCAGCGTTGCTGTGAGACCCATCACATCAGCGTTGCGTCGACTTGCATACGATCAATTACCATCAACGCTTCTGGAAACGTCGGATGCCAACAACGTTGATGCGATGCTTGTTTCTGAAAGGCCCGGCAACGTTGCTGGAAAACCCCGCCCTTTCCGCTCTGCTGTAAGACCCGCCGCTCCTGGTACCTGCCCGAGAGCTGGAGCGTTCGCTCCACGGACACTGTTGCGAGAACTGATGGGTGAGGGACCAATTGAGCTGTGGCTGTTCGATTTGCAACCTCGGGTCTTGTGCATTGACTTTTCGCCGTGTTGTTGACCCTTTCCTACGTCCGGAAGTTGGGATGGAGTTACAGCAACGTTGATGGGCTTG
>CAJHUC010002040.1:0-35946 GCA_905146915.1 Ostreobium quekettii
TGGTGATTCTGAAGTGCCCCAAAGCACAACAGAACAGTACACAATGCGTGCCAGGGGAGGCCATTCCGAATGTATGTTGCTCCCTGTGTTTTCATGCTTTCTGTATCCTTCTGCAATCCCTTTCTTTTCAACAGTTTGGTATTGGGGTTTAGTGCGCACAAACTACTAAGCAGAGTGAGCAACTGAATGCTGCCCTTCCATGGTCTTGATCGCCCATTTTGTAGCCTTCTGCCAGATTTGCGCATATTTCCTTTTGTTTTCATTACGATGCGATTTGGCAATTGCTTGTCATGTTGCTGTTCTGTGCGAACCAGTTGAAACCAATCATGTCCATGTCTCGGCAGACGTCGCGAAACTTACACATTCGTTACCTGTGTTGATGTTGCCACCTAATCCCCAGCCGACGAGAGAGGATGAAGGGAAAATGGCAGCTTTTGTGGGTGCCCTGGTGGCTTGTATCGGGTGACATGTCGACCCTGCCTTGGTTCTTGGACTGGTTGGCGTAACTGACAGCACATGCCCTTATGAGGAATGACAAAAAGTATCCTCATGCACAGCAAGTGGCAACGCGATTGCCAATGTGTGTTCAGTTTTATGTCCAGTGTCATTCTGCTCAAATTGCTCTCCCTACAGCTCCGTGGCTGACTGACGTGAGGTGGAAGGTTCAAGGGCATTTGTCCGTGGAAAGATGCAAGTGATCTAAGTAGAATCGGACTTCAAGGCGATTCAGGGCATGGTAGTCTCACCCCAGCAAAAGAACCAGCACCTCGTGGGGATGACCAGGCCACAGACAAAACAGTGCTGACAGCTGTGTTGAGTGCATCAAGTGCATGAGTATTGATGTCCATTGCCTGCAGGTTGCCAGCACACATCACAAACATGATACTGAAACAGGCTCCCATGAACATAAAGACATGCACCACGGGATTTGATGTGGCACATGCATGCGCAATCTCTATGTGCAGTTGTTATTTTGGTTGCTGCAGCTGTCATGTTGTCATGTTGCATGAGGTTTGTCAGTCCCCAGAAGCCTGTGGAAGAAAATGCACATCTGACTGGCGCGAAAAGAATCTTCTAATCACCTTATTGTTGTCGTACAATTTGGACAAAATGTAGTTAGATGACCATGCACACTTCCTGCACAGCATTGCCTTGTGGATCTGCTTCCTCTACTTCAGCTAATGTTGATGGATTATTCAGTTTAGTGATTCCTTGCACGCACAACATACCCTTTACTCTTGCTGAGCATTTTCTCTATACTGGCACTTTGTTGATCTTGCACCCTTTCCACTACTTTGCTCTCAAAAACGTAAGAAAGCTCCAAAAGTTGTTGCCCCTGTGTTTTGAATCCCTGCGTTTGGATGTCCAACGCTTGGCGGCATCATGGCCAACCCCATGGTGGCAGTTAGCCATGGGGCCAGCGTTGCCTCCTTAAAACCAGACTGCTTTTGTGGTCACAGGTTCTCAATGCCCATGTCAAACAGAGGGACTACTGGACAGTGGTGAGGGACTCTGCTGCGGTTGTTCAGCAGCTGAATACAACTGCCCTAGTGGTGGCCATGTCTGTGCACCTCTACAGGAGGACAGTCGGCGTTGAGACGATGATGGCAGTTTGCGCAGCTGTCCTCCTTGCAGGTGTGCGGCTTGCGCGGCCGCAAGCGATGCTGCGGCAGCAAACTTGTTGCGGCACAATGCAGTCGTTGCAGCTGTTTCCAGCTGTTAGCTCGTACGATGTTCCACCATTTGTTGAGCAGATGTGAGCCATTTGTTTCACAGTCTACTGCGATTTCATGTATTGCGATATGGCAAGGCGATGGCCTTGCAGCTATTGGGGAGCATTGGATGCTGTCCACAGCTCTAAGTGTGCACAGTGCATATTTTGCAGCAATGGCCAGCAGGCCATTGATATCAAGAGTGACAATGGCGCCCAGTTGAAGCTTGGATGATAGTGCCTTGGGCTGCTTGTGATGTAATTCGTTTTGTGGATTTTGGGGTTGGTGTCTATAGGAGCATGACCGATGCATATGTCTTGGCTTTCCAGGCATGGTTGTGCACACCGTGGATATGGATATGGACCTTGTTACCATATCACCAGTCTAGGAAGACTCTTTCATGCATTTGAAGTGTAGGACGGGAATTGAAATATACGACCCATGCAATTGAAGAACACAGAATCGAATCCCAGTCAATCATGCCATCTACATCCTGACATTGTATGGAAAACTGTGTACTGAGTGCAAAACATTGCATCTGTAAAGCAGGCAAGTTCTGTCTGGAATGGTGCCTGTCTTGACGACGTAGATGTTCCTACACGATACAGCCAAATTGGAGACCTTTGCGAGATTTGCTTCTAAAATGCTAAACTTTAGGTGCAGTCGTGCCAGATTCTTTGTGGAAGTCCAGATGACTGCCTGCTCTACCACTGGTGATGGTATTGCCAGAATCGCTGCTTGATACGCATATTGATGGACTGGATAGCACTGCCTAGCGTTGCCAGTTGTTGGAGCACAACCTGGCTCCTGGGGAGCTGCACAGTGAGCATTGCCTTAGCCCATGTTCTGTCTTTCAACAGGTTCCTTGCTGTGCTGCACCGTTGGGGGCCATATTCTTGGTGGGACAGTGGTGGGTGCTGTCAGTCTTATTATTTGGGGAACTGCTACACAGTCCTGTGTCTTTGTCCCATGCTAAGTCCCATTCTTAAGTGGTGTGGCTTTTTTCACAAGTTGGTAGATTCCCCATCCAACCACAGTCCTACAAATTGATGCGAGCGACACCAGCTGTGTACCAGGACATCAGAGTGATATAGGACTCAGATGGGTGTTCGATATACACAGTGAATAGCTGGCCTATGGGTGCTGATAGGGGTTTGGGTGTGTTTATGGCTACAAAGGTTCTGTGCATATCGGACATCAGGATATTTTGGCAAAACAGACGGATCATAGAGGTGGATGCTCAGATCCAACACTGAGGTTCGACTTGCACAATTGGGCAGGTTGATTTGCTGACCCTCATTATTGGTGGGACTGGCTGATTCTCAAAACATGGATATTGCTTGAAAACTGGATGCTGGGGGCTCATGTGAAGTGCTGATCATTGTGTTGTTCGGCTTCAAAGTGGTTTTTGTCCTTTTTCGTCTACATGTCAAGTCTTGTACCCTATTGGTGAGAAGGACCCCGAAGCATCCTTATGCGACCCAACTTTAGAACAATACCAGGCGCCATCTTAATTCAAAAGCCCCAGGTTGTCCGCATCATTTGTATCTTGTGGATATGCTGTACTCGTGGTGATTTTATAGCAGTTGCTTTGAATGTTGTTGGAAGACACAGCGCAGCCATGAATGTGTAATTGTAGGCCAGCTGGATCCTCTCGGCTGAGAATTGGTCCTCACACTGAATTCGACTTAGTAGCAATACCTGAACAACAAAACAGCAGCCAACAATAACTGAATCACTCTTTGGCGTTCTGTGTCAGGCACGTGGCTTCCGGCAATGTTTCTTGCTGACAGCTGGTGAGTCAGATGTTTAGTTCAATCTGTAGTGTGCCCAGTGGGAAGCATCTTACCAGTCGTCGCCTTTGCCTCTCTGGTGTTGTGTCCACAGTTCTGTGGATGATGCCCCAGTTCGCTCAAGAAGCTGAAGGCCATTTAAAGGGATGCGTTTGGCAGGGTGTGGCTGAAATTTGGCCTCCATTTTGCCCGGCGCCTTGGCTTGCTTCCCCCATCTTTTGACCCGTTGTTTTGCTCTAAGCCCGAAACTGAGCTGTTGGAAAGACTGGAAATTTCAGCAAAATGGCTGGGGTTGTGGTTCACTTCCACAAGTCTTCTCCAGGAACCAGACCCGACCTGCTGATGCGCATCATGGAGACTACCACTAGATAATCAACAGAACTGTGAGCATCAGCATTCAAACACAAGAAACAAAAGGGGAACGTCACACAGAGTGCCCCATCCCCAGGTGCGACTTACATGAAAATTTCTTCTACTCTCAAGCAAAGCCGTACGCCTTTCACTCTTAGAGGAAGATACTGGTTTGAATGGCCTGCAAGATTGTGAAAGAATGCCTGCCTTGGTTATTACCAGGTGTCTATCTGATGTCTCCCCTTCTGCGGACGCTGACGTGGACAATCAGCACTGACACCATCATCTCATCGAGCTGCCTGTTGCTGCTGGTGCACCTGTACCTGCATGACTACAAGTGAGTCACAGGTGACTCATTCACCAGGAGACCAATCGCTTGGAAGCAGATCACCAGGAGGTAGTGCTGCTTGTTTGTTTAGAAAGAATTGCATGTCAATCATCATCATTGAATGTGAGTTGGCTCCACACATCGTTGCATTCTCAGACGGAGCATCGCCTTTTGTTCAAGCCACATTTATTAAATGAGCCGAATCATAGGGACCTGGATATCACAGAAATGGCAGTCCTTGGATTGCAGCTGTCATATTGCACGACAAATTTGGCGATGTCGAGATCACGAAAGCTGTTCTTGCTGGCTTGGGGGGCCAACCTTGTCTTTCAATTCTTTCTCCTTCAGCTATTGCGTTGCCTCACAGCTGGGCTGATGCCTGAGTTTACTTCGTTGTCGGAAACTCAACATTTGTTGAGTTGTTGTTCATGAAGAATATGGCTTGGGTTGAAGAGACATGTGCCACAATATAGCCGTCCCCTAATACGCAAGGAAGTTTTGCAACTCTTTTCCGTGTGGGGCCGATTAGGCACAATTCAACAATGCAACAGAATAGCTGGCAATCCAAAAGAACGTCAGAAAAGAGTTGCGTATCCTGGATATACATTTCCAGAATATGGCCATATCCAGGCTTGGTTTTTACGTTTCTGCCTTACCGGTCTCCTTCAACCCCCCCCGTGTTCCCCACACGACAATACATTACAACACACAGTTGGGTGTCCATCACCTCACTAAACAACAGTAACCCAATTGGCGACCCACTTGAAAGTGCCCTCGCTTCGCATAGTACTTAATGCCACACTGATGGTGACTCATCCCAGAGTCAGTCCCCCTCCTCTCGTACTCAGCTCCCTCTCCATCCCACAGCTAAACCGAACTCACACTATGAGGGTGGGCCGGGCGGGTGCGAAACAAGATAAGGGGGGCGCCACGGGTTGCGCCTAAAATAGCCGCTCCCACTTGCCGCCAAACTCCCCGCCAAACCCAAGGGCCAGCTTGACCGGTCCCCTTGGCTGCGCCCAAGGTACAAGGATCCACTCCACCGCCCTTGGGTGCGTCGGGCAGCACTGACCCCGAGTACAGGGGTGACAGAAACCGGCTGATGGATGGTCCAAACTGTCCCAAAGGGCGGAACGGCCTGACCCGGCCGTTGCGCGCCCACCCAATCGTCGTCCTAGGCAGAAACTCATTAACAGGATAGTTAATTCTATTTACGTTTACGTTTTTACTTTTACGTTTTTACGCGTAAAAACGTAAATTTGCAAAAGGGCCTATTTTTACGGCTGTTTTTACGTTTTTACGGCTCCCTGGCACACGTAGTTTACACGATGAAAGTTGCATACAATGATCAGTCATCCGCCATCTCCATCACCCGGAGCACAATGTCCACCTCGCCTTTGGCAAGGGCGATAATGGCGTTTAACAAAAACTCGTTTTCTGCCTCTTCCAAGGCGTCTGGCTGCCACTCTCCGGACTCTGTAAATCTATATGTACTGTCCTTATGTACACCAGACAGTTTTTACGTTGTATTTACGTATTTTTACGCATTTTTACGCGTAAAAACGTAAAAACTATTTTTACGCGTAAAAACGTAAATACGATCAGTTTTTACGGCGTAAAACCCAAGCCTGGCCATATCATCGCGTATATCCTTTACATATCTCAGGATGTGGGCGCCCAAAACTTAGGATATGAGCACCCATATAAAGGTATATGGCCATATCCTCACACACAATCCTCGCCATATCTCAGGATATGGCGCGCCCATAACATATTCGATATCCTGGACATTGGAGCCCCCCACATCCTTTTCATATCTGGGATGTACTACATTTTTCCGACGATCATGGGCAGCAAGAAAGCGTTTACTTGAGGGAGCACACAGCTGTCGGCAGCAGCTGCTGTTCTGGCAACTCGGGTTGAAGCCCATTACACAGATTGCCTCGTGAAAAATGCACTGCGGCCTGCACCTCACAATGCCAGCGTGCCCAACAGTCCACATCATGCTATGGACGCGGCCGCAGTACCAAAAATGCCGCGGCTTTCAAGATCTGTGCCATGCACCCCAGACTGAGACTGCAGGCTAATTCGTCTTTATTTTGCTGCCAGTTTTGTGAACAGCGTGACAGACAAGCTGACCGGCAGCGTTTCGCTGGGGTCTGCGGTCTTCGCGTCCGTCCTCATCGCAAGCAGGCTGCCATCTTATCAGCACGTGGTAGGGGCTGTTCCGCGCTCGCGAAGGGAGTCTGTGGCAATGCTCTTTCCGAACGGAAGCCAGCACTGTGCTTCTAGAACTAGGTTCAAGAACTATGTGCTGCGCGGTGGTCACGTTCATTTGGAGGAAAATGCTGCTCAGGCAGTTAGGATCCCTGTTTTGACATTGATAAACAGCTGAAGATAATGCATTTGTGTTGCATCAAGTACCAACATGGGTCAGCAACTGATTTTTTTTCCAAGTTTTCAGCGTGTCCCTCACGAGCCACACTGTCGCTGACACATGAATTCCAGCCAGTGGGAAAGGTTCCATTCCCCAACTGGGTTGCGCATGTGGCAGTGAGAGCTGTCGCAAAGTGTGGTTGTCCAAGAAGATGCCGTTTGGAAATTCAATCGATTTTAGACCATGGCAGAGGCAGCCAGGTCAAAACAAGACTTATTGAATGTGAACAAGTAATGAACAGCACCAAAATGTCCTGATATGAGGGACAGCCGATGAAAGTGATTTGTAGCCATTGCTGCAACCCACCCGTAGGACACAGAAGTCTTAAGTTTGGCACTCATGGAAGATTTGTCAGCGGCAATGCGTGCTGCAAAATGCATGGTGCTTTGCGCGTGGACACTGCTATTTAACAGATTTCACATACCTGCAGCACCATCGAGGGTCATGTGCCAGGCATCAAGTATGTTCCATGTTTGTGCCGAATTCGCGCCAGTCTGAAAAGCTGAGGAACGATAGAACGCTCCTTTCAGCCTGATGCAGATACTGTATCGCAAAGCGGATTGTTGACACTCTGCATTTTAGTGACCATTAAATCCAGAGAATGAGCAGCATCCAATTAAATTGGCAAAATTGGCTGTGAATTGGCTGTAAATTGGCGACAAAATTGGACTATATCGCGACTAACTGGGCTCCTCATCTCTGGGCGCTCGTCTCGCAGTTTGTCCAGATTCTCTTCTCCCTGGAGCTGTACCTCCTGGGGCCCTTCGTGCGGCGGTACATTCGTCAGATGTCCACCACCATCCACCTGCTCCTGACCGTTGCCTCTCTTGTCGGCAGCGTGCTCCTGGTGGCCCCCCTGTCCCCGGTGCTCACCGTGCTGTACTGCCTGACTGTGCTGCTGGTGTCCTTCGTCTGTCCCCTGGCACTGGTGCGCCTGCACAAGTTCAAGGCCAAGATCAACGGACCTTGGGACGAGGCGGTGCCCAGCGTGCCGGTGCGCCTGGTGCACAGGCTGCGCAGCAGGCGGGAGAGCCAGAAGTGAGGCGGCTGCGGGCATCCGTATTTTCGGTTTTACGGCTCGTTTCCGCAGTTTCGATTTATATTCGAATATCGTAGTTCTCGGAGTGTTGGGAATTCTGGGAGCTTGCGGCGTTTTCGAAGTTTCGAATGGGGAGGGGGTGTGTTGGGAGGTGGAGATTGGAGCCATTTGATGGGGCGCTACCGCCTTTAGGCGTACGCTTTTGCAAAGGTGCTTTTGCTCACATTTGGACCGGTGGTTGCCTCCAGCAGCCGTGGGCGACAAGCGGGTGGCCGTTGTCGTTGCGTCTATTCAGCGAGTGTTCGCGACACCGTGGACGGACGCTCAGCCGGCCAGATGGGGTCGCGCACGGGCCACTGGCAGAGATTTACCCGTTCCGCACGACTTTGAGTAATGTTTGAACTGCGTCACACTGGTGAGAACCACGTATGAATCAGGCTGCCAGCAAACACACATTTACCATTCACAATATGGGCCCTTTAAAGTGCTGTTGGAAGTTTCCAACAGCACGGGAACGATTCTAGCAGTAGCAACCGCGCTTTGGAATCAGTTTCATCCGGAGTGCGGCGCTGTCACATGGCCCCAGACTCGCAGACACGCATTGTGAGACTTTGTGCCTGCGCAAGGAGATCTCACGTGTGGCGTCCATAGTGTACGCCACATACGCCATGCAACATGCGAGCATGGTGCGTGGGGCAAGTGGTTTATCCTCAACACGATCATAATGAATGCCGGCTGAACCACTTCGCGTCCGCGCGTGCATCAGACAATGGAGGTCCGGCAGGCATGACATTGTGGGGGTCCTCGTGGAGGGAGCTGTGTGCATTTGACATTGCTTTGAGAAACACTCCACGATGCCGGGGCTGCACAAGGCGCGGGCCCCTGGTTCCAATCCTTGAATTGCACTTGTCAGACATGACAAAATACAGCCCTTGCGCTTTAGAGGCGATGTTGGGCGCGGGCACCGGGCAACTCCTGGGAGTTGCAGCTGGAGAGCAAGCACGTCTCTTGTCGCTGTCCCCACACTCACACACACACACACGCAACCATATGCACGCGCAATTCAACCACTGTTTGCATTTCATCATCCTGGCTACGCCCAGCAGCGAATCAAGCAATTGACTGAAAGCGTATGCGGTAGTGGATGCGGGTGCAGACGGTGACGTGGACAGTCGCAACGCCATGCAATGGATCTATTGCAATCCTCGCAGTTGATCTATTTGTTGCGGTCTAGATCGCAACAAATACTCACTTGAGCTATGTGTCCATGGCAAGCCTGGCGCCCAGCGTATCGCCAAGGGCAAACACAGCGGCCATGGAGGGTCACACAAAGCTCGTGGTCGAGGCGCAGGTGGTTCAGATGACTGGCTCCGTTTCTGTGCTTAAATTTTGCCTTGGGCAGGCATAGAGAACCCCTTGCAATTGCCTGGCCATGACTGGCGCAGTGCACCCTCAATATCGGTGCCCGAGCACCGACAGCATACTGTCACCACTTACAGTATTCTGTCACTACGTACTGACAGAATGGGAAGCTGCGCATTCCCCGACAAGTAGGTGGCTCGGGACCGAACCACGGGAAATGGAAATGTATCCGTCAATTGTGGCACCAAAACATTGTGCGAGGACGAAGACTATGATTTTTTGGTAGGTTTGGAGGGGTGTGAGGGGCAAGAAGGTGAGATAATATCAACAACTGTCAATGTCAACAACTGAACAATGGGCGCTCAGAGGGCGGTTGTATTGGGGAGGAATATTGAATGAAGTCTACCATGCGGCAAATGACTGTTTATTTGACTCACTTGTCAGAATTAGTTGTTACTGTAAACTGCGTCGGCATTGGATACACCCGTTGTTGAAGCCGCTGCCAGTACTCACAACACGTTGGTGCGCACTACGTTCAGTCGAGTAGTTGTGTTGTCGCTACAAGTGTTGAAGGACTTTTTTCGTCAGGAGCTTAGACACTACGGACATTGAATTACCTTCATTCGAACGAAAAAATACTAAGGACAGATGCACGTTTACAAGGAGGTACATCTTGAAGGTGTTAGATCTTCTAGTGCAGGTTTTGCCACAAGTAAGCAAACTTGTTTCAAGTACTTTGGCTCAATACCAACAAGGACTTACACGGGTTCTCTAAAGCTCAGCAAACTGCCCTGCGTGGGTGCCATTGCGCGCGCACGTCCAACAGTTGATTGCGATGTACATTACAAGCAGTCACAATTTGTAGGCACTCACTCCCCTCAGTGAACCGATCTTGCCCATGTTCAACATCCCTTCCAGAGTGCTTGCCCGTCCTAAACCGTACTGAGAATAGCTAACTCAGGTCGCCACAAGCCAGTACGACACAGCAGAAATGAAGCGATTGCAGAGTAAGAATGTGTCATGCATCACCTCGTCGCTCCTTTTTTCTGAGGTCAATTTGGGAACAAGCAGAGTCGCGAGTCGACCCCTGAAAAGGTATTGCCGAGACAGCAGGCCTTTGCTACCGTCTGCATTGCATCAAAGCGCTGGCACATGTTTCAGGATGGGGAAGGGAAATAAGAGGCACTGTCCAGAGATCCAACCACGCCAGCCAAATAGCGTGCCGCCACCCGCATCACGCTGCCACATTCTGCACGCCCGCGGTGGGGAGGCTGGTTTGGAACGGGCCGCTGCCGTCGGGAATTCTGGACCACGAGAAACCTTTGTCGGCGTCGCCCTCAGACCACTCCGTCTCGTCCATCACGAGACCCGTTCCGTCCTTCAGGGTGGCCTGCGATCACATGCAGTGATCATGTTGAATATATCGTTTGTCTTGCAGCTGTGAGAACTCAGCACGGTGCACAATTTCATCTTCCGCCCTATGCCTGACAGTCCTTATGTTGCATTCATGCCTATACAGGGGCCCATACGTCACACGTACTTCACACATCACACATATGTCAGTTGTCAATGTGTTGCGCGCCGTGCAATTTGTGCCATCTCTATATTCAACAAGCTGTCATGCTCCGCATCACGGTTCTAAGTAGTCAACAAGCTGAATCATGTTCCAGAAACCGGGCCCATGTCGGGAAATCCGGAGTTTGCGGTCAAAGGACATCTCACGCCGTACAGAGGCCAATGATATGAGAAAATCGGACGCAAGGCCAAACCACCCCGTCCGCATCGACGAAGGTACCAAAACAGAGCTCGTTTAGGTACTTGTGCCGTTTGCATGCACAGGTTCTGTTTTTGCGCGTGCTGCAAAACAGGCGATTGTCAGATACCTCGTGTGGCTCAAACGCAGGAAGACATTGTGCGCAATAGGAAATCTTTGGAACAGGGCTTCCAGGGTGTCTGGGATCAAAAACCAGCGCAGCTGCGACGCTGGCCTGGTTAAGCTAAAGCCCAGGAGTTGATTGGGCCTATTGCACCAGCAGCCAGCCGCAGGGACCGTCTTGCCCCATAACCCCGCACCGCACTCCCCCGCTCCAACCCTTCTGTTCCCTCACCTTGTCATTTTTCGTGAATCCGAAAGTAAACGAACAGTCCGATTCTCTGAAGAATACAAAGTAGCCATTTGCGTCGATCACGTGCTTCCCCTCACAGCCCTCGGCACCCATAACGAACTCCTTCCCGTCCTCGTCGCTGATGACCCAGCCGGTCATGTCGATGCTCTGCTCGCAGTCGTTCTTCAGCTCCAGGAAATCGACGCCCTTCGTGTCGCCGATGTCCTCCGGCTTGTTGACCACCTCGTTGATCACGACGCAGAATTCTGCGCATCAGAGAACCAAAAATCGACTGACAAGACGGTGATTTCTGTGCGCGGACCAAGCTCGCAAAGACCAAAGTTGGGGATTGCTTTTGAAAAGTATGCTGGACACCAGGAGAAAACGCCATTTTTGCGAAGCCATTTGATGCTGTTTGCATCGATGCAACTCTCACGGCACCACTTGCTGCCCTTTTCACATGTTACGTTGCGCGGTTCCGCGATTTTGAGAATAAAGCGGTATTCAATAGCGGATTGAGGCCTTTGTCGTGGGACAGCATAAAATAAGCTCAATAGCATCCCAGACAATCTCATATAATACACTAAGGTAGTGCTATCGAATGAATCGCAAACCGCAATATGCTGCAGATGAAAGGTCGGGTGCTATCCACGCTCGTAAAGTTGCATCCAATCGCGAATACCCCTCAACAGCGGGTTTGAAGTTGCTATCTTTTCAGACATCTAATGAACATTCTGACATTTTTGAACATCCTCCAGGCAATTGTTCCATCAGACGACCGCTTCGTCAATACAAAAAATGTCGCCGCTTCACGATCCTTCACAACTATAGAATCTTGCAATGTACTCTTCGCATTTGAGAAAAGCGCCAACTCAGCAGGGCCCCGCCGCGTGAGGGATTGCCAAAAGGACGGCAGGGTGGCAATCGAACGACAGATTTCTGTTTGATGAGACATGCCAGACTGAATTTGGATTCGGCAATGCGAGTGATACATCCATACATGCAACAAGCGTCCCACTTCCGCACCCGCTTCTCTGATCTGAACGAGGCAGTGCAACCTCCCGTATCCCCGATTTCGCTGCAGTTGGATGCCCTGCAACCGTTGGGCAGATGCAGACATACAGCTTCCATGACGCTCTTGTATCCTCCGCGTGGCCATTTACGGCTGAGAAATATTCACTTGAAACTACCAACAAATGGTAAGGGGATTCGCGCAATACGATGTATGCGAGGTCCTTTGTAGCCCGTCTGCTCACCTGGTTCATCCTGATTCAATTTTCGCTTCTCGCCTGCGCCAATCAAGCACCCATGTCAAATCCGTCCAGCTGCCATAACCATCCATGCTTACGTCAAAGCGAATGCACATGGTGTGTCATATGCCTTTCTGTACATGTAAATATGTTGGTGAATGCATACTATCATGTCATACGCAAACACGCACTGAACAATCAATATATTATCCAAAAGTTTTATCGCCAATCCCAACTGCCCTTGCAGCCCAGATTCTTGCTTTTCCAGCAGTTGGGGTTCTCCGGTTAAAGTTGTCCAGCACTGTGCCGCACAGCTCTTCATGAGCTGGCGAATCGCCTCTTCGGCAATATTTGCTGTGCGCCGGGCAGCCAACAACCTCCCGACTGTCGCCCAATCTGACGGCCCCCCTCCCGCGCTGACGCATCGGGTATCCGAGGGCGCCCGTCCCGTCCCATCACACCGCAGCATGGCTCATCCCCATGGATCCATGCCCATCCCTGAACCCATTGCCCACCGCGATCCGCGACCCATGCGCCTCTCCCGTCGCCCACCGCCTTCGACGCCGCTCCTGGGCCACTATCGGCCCGCGGCGCCCTCTTGCGACAGCCACAGCACCCAAAACGACAGCCCAGCAATTCAGCCCTGCCCCTCTTCTAAAATTTTGCCTTCCGTGGGGGAAATCCAACACGCGGGCTTTCCCCCAAAGGCGCGCATGGCCCTTCCCTCGCTGCGGCACCCCGTTGCAACTGCGCGAGCACCAAGAAGACAAGCAAACCACCCCCCCTGCCCCTTCTTCTGAATTTCGCCTTCCCGGGGCCAAGTTCCAGAAATGCGTTCCCCAGCGGCATATAAGAAGACCCTGCCCTTCCGGCGCCTAGACGGTGTGTGCTTCCTGCCCCAGAACGCCAAGCGATTCGGACGCCCGGCGATTCAAACACCAAAGCGCCGCGTCCTTTCTCAAGGTTCCTCAAGGTTTCTTAAGACCCCGGCCCCCCCCCCCCCCCCCCCCCCTCCCCCCTTTCTCTCTCAGTACCCACGTTTCGCACCGGACACCACCGCCAGCGCTGCCACCAAAACAAACACAAAGGCCTTCGCGCCGGCCTTCATGCCGATCGCCACAGCCGGGATGTCCCGATTTGAATGGCGGGTGGTGTTCTGGGGACGCCCCAAGCGCGTGCGCGTGGCGGGCGAGGGATGGACCGCGCAATGGGCGCCGCGCTGCGGACGAGGAGGTGCACAGGAAGCTCGTGACGCGATTTGTTGCCCTGGGAAATTCGGTGGGAAGGCGGACGGCGGGCAGGTAACATCGTGGGAATTGTCAAGGGGGGGGGGGGCAGAATGGGGGCGGGAGATTGCATCGTGTCGGGCCACGGGATGCGGACAATGACAGTTGAGGGGCCATGAGGCCGTGCGATAGTACTGCGCGGAGCGAGATGCGACTCGGGGTCGAGCAATAACTGACAGCGACCGCGTTGCGCGGTCTGGACTTGCGAGCGCAGAGAAAGGCGAGGTGGCTGCAAGGCGATACCAGCGGAAATTAGGGACTGGGGATGGTGGAGACTCAGCATGGTCGTGTGGCAAAACGGGCGGCGATCGCGAAGCGGCGATGCCGGCATCTCGACGATCGCATTTTCGGAACATAGGTTTACGGTACAGCCCTGCGATCTTCCCGCCCAATGGCAGGCTGAACATGTAATTATAATTACATATTCAGAAAAACGTCACAAACCGTGACAAAATGTCCACCTGATCCAACTCCAACAAACACCTATCCGTCACCAACCCACCAATACAGCTTGTCCATGCAGTTCAAGAACCCGGGTATGTCACCCGCAAGCCAAAGAGTGCCTTTTCCGGTCCCAAATGTTCATCGCGAGCGAAGTTTCAACAATGTCAAAAAACAATCCCAACAAAACCCAAGGAGAGGGCGGGCGGGGAGAAAACAAAGTGCAGACTGATGGCGCGTCGCCTCCTTAGGCCTCGGCGCCGCCAAACAGTTCCCGAACGAGCCGAAACCCGGCCCCAAGGACCGTTGCCTGCCTTGGGGCCCCAGCAGCAGCATGTTCCCTCGCAAACTGGGCGCCCTGCTGACAGAGCACTGTCGGGTAGCAATTTTTTCGCCCGCCCATCTTCGGGCCTCCCGTAAACTAGCTTACTGGACGTAACCATCCCGTCGCGCTCCGCACAAAGCAACAGCGGTAATCGGGCCCCCGAAAAAGACATTTCTCGCTGATTTCAGTAGCGCAAGTACATTTAGTTTTCTGCAACGAAAGCCTCAAAATCCAGTGGCAACTCATGCGGACCCCAGCCAAGGTCACACTCCACCAGAGACACGAAGAGGCTACGGGGCGGCATGAGCGGCAGCTGAATCGCTCAAGGATACGCGTCGGGGTAGTCCTGCATTAAGTAAGACACTGCGATAATCGAGGGTGCCGATCGGCCACAGCATAGCGACTTCTCATCGAGCCCGGCGAGGTAGCGCTGTCGTAGTTCATTTGCCACCCAGAAGCAGCACGTAGATGAGCAGAGAGTCTCATTTGTAAAGCGCATCTAACAGCACGCTGCCCTTGAAGTGGGGTTTAGTTCAACACTAAAGAGGGATTTGGCAGCTGAATAACATCTACATCACTACCCTTTACCCATGCTGCGCCAGTACTTGGGGTGATGCATTCAGGCAGAACATCCCCATTTTCCCGTTTTCAAAACGCATTCAAGTGCTCAGGCGCCGCTGCTTTTGTTGATGTACCACCTGCTTCCAGGAAGGCTCCATTGGCAACAAAGCACTCTTCCAGGCCTTCTAAGATCCGCTCCCACTTAGACCTAAGCCAGGGTGCCATTGTGCCACCAGAATCCTCCTGTAAGGCTTCTTTACGGAGATATGGCCACCACGAGTTCACCTTGCTTCGCTGTTTGCTGCCTACTGCCATGCACGTTTCTTCTGTTGCACATGCAGGCACCAGCACAACTTTCCACTGTCTGAAAAGAGTCTCCCAAAGTCGACCAACTTTGCCTGCATTCCATCGCTGCAGCACAACATTCGGTGTCTGCCTCAATGGACAGAGTTTGCACTGACCTGCACTGAAAGAAGGACATGAGGAGTAGGATCCTTGCCAACACGCCACTGGCGAGGACAGCAGTCGCTCACTAGGAAAAAAAGGGCCAAATAACACTTTTGCAAACACACGTAAAACACATTTCATCAAATTTCTGCACGCTAATAACACAAAAACAACACAAACCCGTAAACTTTGTGCACCTTTGAGCACGTGTTATTTGTCCCTTTTTTTCCTAGTGGCTGGCACATCTGTCCCAGAATCGCCTCTGACACAATTCAATCTTCGGTGGTGGCTTCGAATCTCTGGTGGTTGCCTGGAAGAGACGGCACTTGAGAGGGGCGTGACCAGCAAGTTACAATCTTGGAGACTCTTTCTGCCAAGTCTGGGAGGGTCCAGAACCAACGTGGGCCTCAATACCACATCTCAAGTATGCAACAACGTAGAAATCTCCTCCAGATTGTGTGGCAGTGCTGAAATTGTTGTCAGTTGTTAAATACAATATGCTGACACTGGTGGGTCCTCATTTCCCAATCATACCCCTTCCCCACCCAGAGGTGGGCCCGCCCAGATTTGGTAGGAACGGGAACGGGAACGGTGTCCGTCCCCGTCCCAGGAACGGATCCGTCCCCGTTCCCGTCCCAGTCCGTCCCAGTCCGTTCCAGTCCATTCCTGGGCCATTCCCAAGGAACGGATTTGGGCCGGATCTGGGCCGGCCAGGAACAGGGTTGGAACGGGTCCGTTCCCGTCGTGGAACGGACTCCGTTCCAACAAGAATGGACAACAAAACACGGCAAAGGCTTGCAGCGGCCGGGCGTTGCTAACGATCAAAACCAATTGTTGTTGAGCTACCACATGCCATGGCAAGGAGCTGCCGAAACGGTGGACGCCTCTTGCAAGGCTTGCTTAGCAATCTTCCCACCATCGGAGGCGGCAATTGATGGCCCAAGCGTGGGCTAAGGCGTGTGCCCACATAGCGGCGAAAGGGGCACCAACATGCCTTGGTTGTATTGATAACATTTTGGTGGGTAGCTTGCCACACGGCTGCCTCCCATCGTGTCCAATTCAAAACGGGAGTGGGCAAAACATTACCCGCTCGCAGCGATTCTAAGGGCAAGGGAGCCTTTGGCCTCTCCCCTTCCTCTATTTTGGCCTACGTTGCCCTCCCCTCCCTGCTCCCCCTTTTGTTGACCACCAGCAAGCTAAGACACTGCCGAGAATCGAACTCGGGCCGTTGGGTGGGGCACCCAACGTGGTGACCATCTCACCACAACGCCAGATTCACTTGCGATTCTAGGGACGATTCTAACAAGCGAGTAGCCTTTGGCCGTCTCCCCTCCCCCTATTTTGGCCACGTTACCTGCCCTCCCCGGCCTCCCTTTTGTGACCGCCCAGCTTCCCCCAGCTCCATCAAGCCTAATTCGAGAATCGACGGGGCAGATCGTTAGCCCCCCGCAGCGATTCTAGCGAGCAAGGGGGCTATTGCCATCTCCCCTCCCTTTCCCTTGGCACATTCTGCCCTTCCCTCCCCCGCCCCCTCCCCTTTGTTGACCGTTCGGGTCAGCAAGCGCCTGGCCGCCCAGATCTCACCCTTTTTTGGCACCTCTTCGATACCTCTCAATTGGCGCTTTGAACGCCGATTTCACACAACTGGTGAGGCTGCGTCGCCTCACAGCACTTGCATCCGCCTCCACGTGCCTCCCGCGTCCGTCCTTGTGCTTGCCACCGATGGTGGGCACCACCAGCGCCTCCCCACAAGGCGGCAGCGATGTGTGGTGGCAAGAACGCCAGGAATTGCATGACGCACTTGGGAGCACCTGTCGGCCTTTGGGCGGCTCAATTGCGCAATGAGCCTTTGGGCTGCGGCGACCCCGTGGGTACGGGAGGCATTCACGATGGCCACGCGCGGGGAAGACACTTCAGTCACTCACGATCCAAACCCATCATTACAAACGAAGCGAGTGGTATTTATAGTGCGATGGTGTGACAGTTCATGAGTTGTTGTCTCCAGAATAACCACTCTGGCCACTTTCACGAGCTGGCTGGGTTCGTGTCCATTTCTCATGCCAAGTTTCTATTCCCGCTGCCCAGACCAACTATGATCCATTGCCAACTAGCCCAGCAGCTACCCGCGTACACTACCCACTCCCACTCTCCCTCACTCCCACACTTCCTCAGCTCCTATTCCCGCCGCCATCCCCAACTATGATCCAATCCCAAAGCCGTCCCCGTTCGTTCACTATAGCCAATTCCCCTTAACTGGCTCCCCTATCATACGTACAACCCCACTCCCCACAGCACTATCGGCGCAAGTCGCGACGTCCCCGGCGCGAGCAAAAATCGATCATCGGCCACTGCCCCCATTCCACTCGATCAGATCATAGACAGATGCTGCCATTCTTTCCATCGCTCAATGGCAAAATGCTCCCCGGCTCTGATGCACCTTCACCTCCGAACCTTCACCTTCTTGGCCGCCTTGTTGGTGGGCGACCGCTGCCCACTCCGTCATCCTTTGGAGCTGCTCCGGATCCAGCTTGACGCTTGATTCCACGCTTTCCGGCCACTGGCGCTCTGGTCTTTGGATCCGCGGTGCACAATTTGACGTGGTGTCCCGCAAAAACCTTCGTGCATCCTTTTCCCGGCACCTTCACTCCAATCGCTCCTTTGGCGCCTACCCACTTGACGGTGGCAGGTCCAGCCCATCGTGGCACTAGCTTGTGGGCCCTCTTCTCCACCCAATAAAGCACAGGATCTCCCGGTTGCAGGCTGGTCGTGTCCTTATGCTCCCAAGCATGTGCAACCTCCTGCCGCTGCAACACGTGTTGTTGGCGCAGCTGCTCCAACTTCGCCAATCTCGTAGCATTGTCCCTATCAGTGTTCTCGCCCTCCTCTGGCAGTGATGGCGCTATGTCACACTCAGCTAGCACATTGATTTCCATTGGCCCCCTGGGCAGAACTCCGTACAACAGTTCAGCTGGCGATGCATTGCGTCTCCGCGTGCGGTGCGTGTTGATGGCGAAAAGTGCTCCCACCAACAGATGGTCCCAACAATCTCCTTCGCACATCTTTCTTAATCGCACTAATACTTCCTGATTACCCCTTTCGACCCTTCCATGAGATGGGGGGTAGTATGCTGCAGACCAGCTGCGTCGAATCCCCCATTTCTCGCATAAAGTCTGCAACGCACCTTGGAAATGCGCTCCGTTATCTGTATGAATTTTCTGCGGGATTCCAAACTTCAAGATGATCTCGTTTACCACGAATTCCACTGTGGCAGCTGCAGTCGCGTTGGGATACGCATGGGCCATCATATAACCCGTCATTCCGTCAATCGCTACGATTATGCAACGGTTTCCAGCTGGCGTCACCGGCATGCCCAATATCCAATCGATTTGGATCCACTCAAACGGCTGCCGCGCAGCCACCGGCACACGATTCTGTGAAGTCTTTCGAGGGCCATGTTGCGCACAGCGCATGCACTTATCAACCTAGGCGGTGACATCACCTTTCAAAGTGGGCCACCAGAATGCCCCTTCTAGGCGCTTCATAGTCACCTCTTTCCCGTAGTGGCCCCCAAGTGCAGAATCGTGGGCTTGTCGTAGGGCCTTTGGTACTTCAGCCTCTAGAAGGCAAATCGCGTAGGTGCCACCTGCCATGCGCTTGAGCAGGCGTCCGCCTTCCACCTTAAACTCTTCTGTTGAAAATACTTCCCTCATGATGCCCTGATACCACCCAGAACTCACAAACCGCTGAATCCCGTCAGTGGGGATCGCTGCCATCTCGTCCTCCGGGTCCATTCCCACTTTCCCTTCGCATTCTCCCATGCACAACTCAGCACATTCAGACAGGTTATCACTCGATTCACTGGACATCTCATCGTCCACTTCCCTGGCCCAGAAATGGAATTCGTCATCATCAATTTCTGCAGCATTAGGTACGATTTCTGCCGCATTTCCTGCCCTCATTCTGGACATTCCGTCAGCATTGGAATGTTTCTGCCCTTTGCGCGACTGGAACTCAATATCATATTCTGCAAGTATGCATTTCCAACGTGCACATCTCCCAGTCAGATCACGTTTCCGCAGCAGCCCCAAAATCGGGATGTGATCGGTTCTCACAACAGTGGTTCGGCCTAATATGTATGGCCGGAACTTCACTACAGCCACCACCACAGCCAACGCTTCCCGTTCGGTCACTGAGTACGCCCGCTCTGCATTCGTCAAAAGGCACGAGTGATAATACACAGGGTGCTCACTGCCATTCAAGACCTGGGAAAGTACAGCCCCCACCGCATCGTTACTTGCATCGGCATCAACGATGAAGGGGCGATTGCAGTCCAGTTTTGCCAACACCGGTGCATGGGTGAGGGCCGACTTCAGCTCCACAAAGGCCCGCTGGTGTGCATCGTCCCATGTCGGCAGCTCAGCGCCCCGTCGCTCTGGGGTCACCTTGAGCAATTCGGTCAGTGGCTTGGAGATCTGGCCGAAATTCTTGACAAAACGACGGTAGTAACCTGTCATGCCAAGAAAACTTCGCAGCTGCGTTTTTGTGACGGGTATCTCAAAATTCTCCACCTTCTCCACTTTGTCCTTCAGCACCGCCATACCCCTCGCAGAAAGGGTGTGCCCCACAAACTCCAGCTGCTCAAACCCAATAAAGACCTTCTTGGGTTTGAGTTTCAACTTGAACTCCCGGGAGCGGTCCAGAAATGCACGCAAATCCCGAGTGATGCTGTCCTCCCCCGTGTGTCCAATGCCCCCATCGTCCACAAACGTCCGCGTTCTTTCCAACCCACCATATGCCCTTGCTACCAGGCGGCTATAACGCGGGGGGGCATTTCGAAGCCCGAACGGCAGCACTGTCCACGCATAAATTCCGAACGGTGTCAGAAAGGCTGTAAGGGGGATGGATTCCGCATCGAGTCCCACCGCATAATACCCACTAAACCCGTCTACAGTCGTGTAGAGGGGGTACCCAGACAGATCCTCCACGACTTCATCAATCCGGGGAAGGGGGAAGCGGTCAGGGACAGTCGCTTGGTTTAATGCGACGTACGTACAACAAAATCGCATGTCCCCTCCTTTTTTCGGAGGGAACGTCACCGATGACAGCCACTCACAATCTTGCTCCCACTTCACAATCAACCCTGCACTTTCCAAGGTTTCCAACTGGTTTTTCATGAATTCCAGTTCCTTCGGGGCAAATCTCCGCTGAGCACCGCAATACACAGGTGCAACCCCCTCTTTCAGCTGAATGTGAAATGTCATGGCAGGCGTCCGTTCCAAGTCCAGGTATGAGACAGCAAAACAGTCTTTGTACTGCACCAGCAAGTCGCGCACTTCCCTCACCACCGTTGGCGATAACGTGGGGCCAAAATGGATCTCCGCCAGCCACTCATTTTCCAGGTCGTCCATGATGCTGGGGAGACCTGCCAATCGGGCGGGGGCCGTGCAGTCCTCTTCGAAAAACGTGTCGCTATCATTTTCCAAATCAAACTGCGCCAGGAGCCCTTGAAGGACGCCGTCAGCATCACCTTCATCACTGCTGGACGTTTCTGACGTATCACTCGTCACTTCCCTCAATTCGCGCACAGCAGCGGTACTGGCAGGACCTCCAATTGCCGGCCCCGCTGGCGCACGATCACCCTCCCTGAGCCCAGGGTATACGTACGGGCCTTGAAGTCAGCGGTACTCGCGGTGTTACTTAACCAGTCTTGCCCAAGGAGCACGTCGTATGCTCCCTTCGCATCGACGCACCTTCCCGTCAGTTCCACGACCACCCCTTCCACTGACACCTTAACAGGCCCCCTCAACGCATGTACCGGCTTGCGCTGTCCGTTTGCTAACTCGATATGAGGCAGGCGTACCGCTGACGCCCTCAGACCCATCTTATCGGCGCACGCCTTGTCAATCAGCGAGTGAGAGGACCCCGGGTCCAGGATTACGCGCTTGATGCCCCGCCCATTCAAAGTACATCGGGCGTGCACCCCACCCGATTCCTGCGCTACG
The DNA here is from genome assembly GCA_905146915.1 of Ostreobium quekettii. Taxonomy (NCBI): domain Eukaryota; kingdom Viridiplantae; phylum Chlorophyta; class Ulvophyceae; order Bryopsidales; family Ostreobiaceae; genus Ostreobium; species Ostreobium quekettii. The sequence continues at coordinate 21,440 of CAJHUC010002040.1, forward strand.
CGCCCCGCCTCCGTGATCTCGCCATCCCCCACTTCCATCGGTTCACCCTTCTCAACGACCTCATGTTCCGCCTCCTGTACTTTAGCCTTACGCCTTTTGGTGCCGAGTTGGTGCCGAATCGCTAGCACCAACTGCGTATAGACCTCGCGTTTCGAGATACCGCGCATCATACAGACCGGTATTTTGATCATGTCCCCTACTAAGTCCCGCCAGTCGTCCTTCAGTACTGGCTTACGGCGCGGTTTCCTCAGAGCGTCCCCCTTTTTCCTTTTGCGCCCATCCGCCATCCGCGCGACAGGGTTACTCTCTCCATCACTCCAAGCGGGCGAGCAGCAGCGATCGACCTCGCCCTCTGAATCATCCCCATCAGCGTTTACGAATACGTCAGATTCCCCGTATGCCAGACGCCCATACCTGGCCGGTGCCCGGTCTGCATCCGCGCCTCCGCGCGCGCCCCTGGCGCCTCCCACCGGACCGCGCGGCGCGGCGTTCCGCGGGTGAGGACAATCCCACTGCCCATGGCCAAGCTCGCCGCAGTTCCAGCACTCGCGCGCACGCCACCCCGCCGGTGGCGGCCTCCTCGCGTCCGCTCCGCCACGTGCATCGCTGGGCCGCGCCGCGCCTCGCGCCATCCCGCGACCCCCGGCCGGATGCACATCCCCAACCCACTCGTCAGCATTCGCTCCTCCTGCCAACCGGTCCCCCGAGCCGCGCCGGTCGCCGCCCCGCTTGGTTGCGCGCGCTTGCAGCGCCCAATCTCCAATCGCTTGCAAGAGATCCTCCCTCACATCCCCAGTCCCGCGCTTTTCATGGCCGGTATCCAACACCCCCACGTCGCGGGCAGCATTTTCCTTACGCAAGGCCGTTCGCGAAGCATCTTCCAAGCTTTTATATCCAACGAACCGAACGGCCTCTCGTAGATCAGTGCGCAGACCCCTAACCCACGCCCTATACCACATGTTCTCGGTCGCTTCGGCCGATCGAGACACCAATTCGCGGAACCGGCCGAGGTACTCCTTGACCGATTCTTTCCCACCTTGCCGGAGACTCTTCAGAGAGGCACTGATTCGCTCCTCTAAGTCGTCCTCAGCGAACCGCTCGATGAACTTTTGCTTCACCTCCTCCCATTCGCGCTCTCCGTCCTGCATCCATCGAGCTAAAGACCGCGCCCATCGCGCGGCCTCTCCTTCCACACAAACTGTAAGCAACGCAATCCGCTGCGCGTCTTCAAAGATGGCAGATGCAACACATACTCCCTCAAAGTGGAGCATCCACCCTTCGGCATCTTCACCTCCCGCCTCCCCAGAAAATGGGCGGGGACGGATCTTCATGGCGCCCTCCTTCGGCGCTCCCCGGCGTGCCGCGTGCTCTCACTCCGCTTCCGCGCCCGTCCCGGCGATGGAACCAAAAACTGTCGGCCTTTGGGCGGCTCAATTGCGCAATGAGCCTTTGGGCTGCGGCGACCCCGTGGGTACGGGAGGCATTCATGACGGCCACGCGCGGGGAAGACAAGTCTGTCACTCACGATCCAAACCCATCATTACAAACGAAGCGAGTGGTATTTATAGTGCGATGGTGTGACAGTTCATGAGTTGTTGTCTCCAGAATAACCACTCTGGCCACTTTCAGAGCTGGCCGGGTTCGTGTCCATTTCTCATGCCAAGTTTCTATTCCCGCCGCCCAGACCAACTATGATCCATTGCCAACTAGCCCAGCAGCTACCCGCGTACACTACCCACTCCCACTCTCCCTCACTCCCACACTTCCTCAGCTCCTATTCCCGCCGCCATCCCCAACTATGATCCAATCCCAAAGCCGTCCCCGTTCATTCACTACAGCCAATTCCCCTTAACTGGCTCCCCTATCATACGTACAACCCCACTCCCCACACACCCATCATTGATGAACAAATGCAGGACGGGCGCTTCCAACTGCATCATACAATTCTGATTGGCCCACATGTGATGTTGCCGGATAGGAACGGACTCTATGACACGCTGGAATGGAGGGAGGCATGGCATGGAGCGGTACAGGAACGGACGCCCAGGTGGGCCGTACTGTGCCGGAACGGAGTTGGGATGGCAGTACACCATTCCAATTCCGTCCCGAGTCCGTTCCAGCCCTGGGACAGGCCGTTCCTCAGCCGTTCCTGGGCCTGCCGGCCCAAGGACGGGAACGGACTCCGGTCCAACCCCGTTCCCGTTCCCGTCCCCGTTCCTAGTCCGTCCCCGTTCCTGGACGGCCCACCTCTGTCCCCACCCCTCTCCCCTTGGCGGCCCCAAAGGCTCCTCCAGACCTTGCCTGAAGATAACATGAAGCATTGCACATGGGGATCAAGCACCACTCCATCGCCTCATCTTGCTGGTTTCCAGATCCTGGCGATCGGCCAGCCAGGCATCGAGCTGCATGACCCTTTGTCATTGAGTAGCTGACAAAGAGGTTGGGAGGAGAGTGGGCAGTTCTAGTTGACGGTGCCCAGTCACTCAATCGAGCAAAGAGAAACCCATGTCCTGCAGGGGCAACCACAGATTGGAACAGTGTTAACAAGCCCCAAAAAAGCATGGAAAGGAAGAGAAATTCACTTCACAGTCAGGTGATCACTAGTTTACCGAATTAAATAACCACCACTGACGGTTGCTGTACATCAAATCCATATATATATCACAACATATTTCTCATGAACTCTCCTGGCAGCAGGATCTGTCCCCCGCAGGTCTTGCAAAGCAGGGAATCCAGTCTTCCACCAGTAGCAACAGAAGATGGCTTAAACAATGGCGATTGAACTGCACGCAGTGTTCTTTTTCAGCATTCCCTGACTCTTGGGCAGTGCAAAAGTGGCAAATCATGGCAGCGAAGGCTGCAAACACATTTGATGGTTCACACCCACAAAAAAAGGCACCCCATACAGTTGACAAGCGCAGGAAACAGTTCATTGTCATATCATGGCACAAGGGATCAATATGGACTCACCCAGGCGACAAAACAACAACTGGAATCTTGACCAGAATAAATTGCTCTGAAGAGGCACGACAATACGTTGCCTCATATGCTGATCGGACACAGGTGTCTCCATTCAGCACTTGTAGGATAGTGGGCAATGTCATGATAGTGGATCAATTCAAAGCAACAGGATGAAGGCCTGCACAGCCAACCAACGAGGCAAACAAGGAACCGTGAAGATTCTTCAGCTTGCCAAGTGGCAAGGCTGCAGAGCTGTCGATCTGGAAATGAATAGCATGCACTGATGTGCACTTCTATGAACAGCAGCCCAAAACACTTTTCAAACCAGTGGCCTGCAATTGTCCCCATACATTGCACCCATACAAAACTCTCTGGCAAGCTGTGCACCTTTGTACACATTCCTTACAGTGCTTGGTACTAGCCCATATTATGACTCTGAGCGGCAACTGGTCAAGTCTTTGTTCATTCACAGATCACCAATTCCGATGCCCTTCAGATGTGCAAGACATTTCTGGAATAACATCAACCACCACCCATGCCCTACTCCCTTCACCCACCCAAATCCACAAAACACCTCACCCAGTGGTATACTGTACCCCAGGACACACCTTGAGACATTCAGCAAAGGGAGCACTATACAACCATTCCCATTTCCCATTTGCCATTCACTCCAAAACCATCCTGAGTTCTACATTGTTTGGTTATATTCCGCTGCAAACTGATTGCAAATCACATTGTGATGGATGCATTCATAGTATGAACTTAGGCACAATGTTTTTGTTCCTTTGCTTACATTTTTTGCAGTGTTCAACAAGAAATTTCTACTTAGAAATATTTTGAAAGTTTAAACTTGCAAAATCACGGCATCGAAATTGCTGCGACAGCAGATTAGTTGGAATTTGAAAATGGAATCCCGCGAAATACACTTACTCTTTCTGCAATTTGTACATTGTCCCCAGGATAGCGAAACGGCAATTCACGTGGTGGTCGAGAGGAGGTCGTTCGACATTGTTGATTATCTCATACCAGTAGGCTTTTCTGTGAATATGCCCGATAAGGTAAGACAGCTGCGCCACACGCCCCAGAATCAAACAGCGACATTTTTGCTTCAACAATATCTTATCCAGCGCCTTCTCTACGTCCAGTTCTAGAAAAAGACTCTTTGAAAGGCTTTGTGTTGCCAATGCATATTGAATAGAGAATACATTTGTATTGGGTACATCGCGAAATAATATAATGCGATGTGCATAACTGGTTATGAATGCATTTAAAAAACCACTCTGAAGAATGCATTTTAGTGCAGTTTAGCCACGTCCTGATGTGGAACTAAAGAAGTGATCAGTTGGAATGAAGGATAATGAAGGAACTGATTACTTCCTTTTATAACCACAGAGAGAAAGGAGAGTCACCTTCTTATTCACAACTTGAAATGGGATTTTCATAACAATTTTTATGGTTTTTGTCGGCTCTTATTACAATTCACTCCAAATCTGTAATAAATCCAATTATTTGGCATTACCCTTATCATTCATTTATGTCAATCTGTGTAAATCTGTCACGGCAAGTTGATGGGGGGCTTTCAGCAAGCAAGCGCGACTTCAAGTCACAAATTTGCAATATTTGAGCAAATGCGCCCAAGGCCAGAGCTTGCCACTTTCCAGGCTGGCCCCCCAAACGATGGGAAACCAGGATGATGGGGAGGCTTTTGTTGTAATCCCAGGCCAAGACAACACATTAGTAATATGCAACAACGCTGTGCATGAAGGTCGGAAAACACATCCGTGGTAGCGGGCATCTACAAAGTCTTCAAAGTCCTTTATTTCTGCGATGAGCGTTCGCAGGCCTGAAGATCTTGAATTTGCAATGCCTACAAAATACATCCAGAAAGGGTCGCTGTCAGAATACCAAGCAACATTCGCATTCAAGGGGACGAAATAAATCGCTCATCCACGCGCATCCATACACTGGTAGAAAACGTCATGTTTGCGATGCCAGCTGTGATGCCATTCTGACACAAATTGATGCCGTCACAGTGAGTGGGATGGCATAAAAGGGGCTGTGATGGCGTCAATTTGTGTCAAAATGGCATCGCAGCTGGCATCACAAACAGGCTGTTTTCTACTAGTGATACCAGTGGCAACCGCTATGCTTTGCCGCGCGCACAGACGAGAGTGAACCGTGTAGAACTCTAGTGCGTGTGCGACATGAAGCGTGCAGTTTCAGCCAAATCCAGGGCTACCTTGGGAGGCTTTTTAGGGAATTAGGGCAAATTACTCCCCAGAGATTGATATACCGGGGATGCGGGATCAATCTCCCGCAGCATCCGGAAGCACCTCAACGTACAATGGGACTCTGCCCCATTTCCCCTCCAAAAAAAGAGAAAATGGAAGAAACAATTGAGCCTTTGCGAGCAACTGTCGCCTTGACATGGCCGCCATATCCTGGGTACGCTCATTCCAGGCACGGTCATATGCTAGAATATGGGCGCCTATTATGCTGGATATGAATCGCACATATCAATGGTACGGTAGGTAGGGACACTCAGCGCCCCACTTTTGTGCTCTACGCACTTTGTGGGTCGCACTTCATGAAGCTGATCAGCTGTTTTGGCTAGGTGGAGGATGCTAGGCATTAATGATTTTGCACTTTTTTCCTTCTTGTCACATAGCCTTCATCTTTCTAGCTCGCTTGCCCTAGCCTGCCAGCGCATCAGCCGGTGTTCACTGCCTTGGGCGCCTAAAGGAGGGCGGATAGGGATAGACCGTCGACGCTGCTGGCACCACCGGCTCGTCAGCAACTGATTGGTATTGTAGTGCTGACGAGCCCAATTCCAACGGCAATGATGGCCAAATTCCTCCATATTCTGTCCCCTCGAAAGTATAAAAAATAAGTAAATTATTGAATGGTGAAATCATAAACAAATATCTCATGCCCGAGGCACTTATGAGAGAGCGCCCTATACCAATTCCGCTCTCCTTTTTGTGCCCAACCCAAGATGTTGTTTGAGCCGATTGGTGCCGGCGGGTGCCAAGGGCCAAGAATTTAAGGGGAGGCGACAGAGGCGACGTTTTGGCCAGGGACAGCGCAGTAATGTTCACATCAAAAATAGCGCAGCTCTGCTGATTAGGCCGTCCGGCACATTTCAAAAGCAAACACGATGGAATACTTCTATTCATAGTAACTTGCAAGTTGACTTTTTTGCTTGATGTACCATGGATGCTTGCTCCGAGGACAGGATGATGGCCTTGAGTACATGGCACTTTGGTAATTGAACGATCTAAGTCGTGGATGCAATTAGAGAGCCATTTTAGGGAAGCTCATGGACGAACTCTCCAATGAGCAATTTCTCGCGCACGAACTTGACAATTATCAAACATGTAGATAATAGAAACTTCAAGGTGAATTTAGAGAACAACATAATGTTCCCCTTTTATGGGGGTATTTGGAAATGCCAAGTGAGAATTCAATAGGGTCTTTCTTAAGCATAGAATGCTATAAAATGTTGTGCAAGGATCACAAATATGTGCGCAATCGGTCTGATAAACCATACAACTACAGTCAACGAATGTATTGACACACGCATAAAGCATAAATTGCATTTTCAACATGCAATTATGTTATTGTTGTATCAAGCGAGCTATCCGGTAGAATTTCAGGATCGCTACATTGTGCAGAATAAGATATCCCTGTCACAAAAACATACCACAACTGCGCACGTATTGAGTCAAATTGTAACGAATTTGAATGTCGACTACATTGCATGTGTCCATGAGATATTACAGTAATGGAACCAGGAATATTAGTGAGGTATTTCATATAAACGCTGATCAAAATTTCGGATATTATATCCGAATTTATACATAGTATAATACTATGTATAAAGTATCCGAGAATTTTCACTTCCATGCACTGAAATTTTGACAGCAGAGCCACGCGCAGTTTCTAAAGGAACGCACCATATCGATCTGGTACTCCTACTAGGAGTAGGTTAGTTTTACGTTAATAGCGCAAACAATCATAAAGTTGTGCACTGGGAGGATCCAAACCTTTGACGCGGGGAACTTATGTACTAGCCAGAAAATGGAATGCCCCTTGCCAGTGACAACGATTCACATGAGTCTCTTCTTAGCCTACTGATTTGTGCAGAGACCCAAGTCGCCTCTGATCAGCGGCAAGCACATGCATGTTACGCCATGTTATAATCCTTCCACGACATGTTAGTATAAAGTCTCCGTGGGCGGCCCCACCCCCTACAAATTCCATAAAGTACTGATCTGTGTCGGTTTGCCTGTGGGCAAGGAGGCATGGCTCTCAGGCAGGTGCCCCGATGCCTTGGCCTGTTGCGGGCCCTACGCAGCGACCACTGTGCTGGCGCCGGTCAGATTTGCACTCTAGAGCGCTGCCTGTCAAGCGCTGCTGTGACGTCGGCGCAAGGGGAGGCAGGGATGGATCAGCAGCGTCTGCATGGCCGGGCTGATGGGTCCTCGGTGGGGGCGTCGGGCACGGGGAGCCCACCGCAGCCGCCTTGGACGCCGACGCAAGACCTGAGGAAGAGGAAAGACTATTTCAAACGGGGGGCGCACATGATTGAGGTGCGCGGTGGGACGCCAGGTCGCGTGCCCGATTAACTCAGGCGTCGCGGTCACGATCTCAGGGAAGAAGAGGATTTCCTACAGGGAGATTTCCTGCGATCTGCTGGAGAGGAGCTGCTGAGTTGGTTGCCTGAACGTTCATGGGAAGGGGCCGCGGAAAATGGCGATCGTTTTGGGTGTGAGTCAGCGGCAATGACGATGCAAAGCTGTGTGGGCGCTTCAGGTGCTGGAGAGCTTGCGCGTTGAAGAACTGCAGGCAGCGAGGGACTTCCCTAAATTCAGGCCCGGAGATGTCATCAAGTTGAAACTGGTGCGCACAAGCCTTGTTGCATGGATTCATGGTCAATGGTACAATATGGCTGGCAGGAATCATACAAGACTCAATGGCTGCACTATTGAGGCCAGTGAATGCCCGTTAAGCAGGATAGATAGACAGCCTTGTTTGCTTTTCTAGCCCGACGCTAACCTTCCAATGACTACTTTTGTGCTCCAGGTTGTACCGGAAAACAGGAAAAGGCAGGAAGACTTCACAGGGCTGTGCATCGCCAAGAAATCCAAGGGATTGAGGAGCAGCTTCATACTGCGCAAGACATGGCCAGGCGTCGGAGCTGTGGAGAGGCAATTTCCACTGTGAGCAATGGGCTGGCCTGTCCTCTTTCTCATTGCCTCCACTATGCCTACACAGCAGTTATCAAGTCCCTGATTGAATGGTAATGTCAAACTCCTCAGTGTCTATTTTGTGTACCCTTATCCCAATAGATTATTCTCTACCTTGACCTTACTGCTTCCTTTTTTCGGTACCTTCCACTTTGTGCTCTAGTGTTCCACTCTCAACTTTGCTTTGTTGTTTACACGTTATCAATTTTCTGCAAGTTGTCTTGGAGATTTCTCGATTGTTGTCAAAAAGTGGCGAGTCAATGTCATTTCATCTATCAAGGAAAGTCTGAGACTGTTCACTTTCGCAAGTGCCTGCTCCCAAATTATTTTTGTACATGTTTCCCATCACAAAGGAGCCCTTTCTTGCTGGTGTGTGTGCCACAAGGAAAGTAAAGAAAACTCTCAGGCTTAAGAACGAAATTCAGGCATTGCAGCTCATCCTGCAGATGCCAAATATGTAAACTCTCTCAGAGTTCGCCATTTCCCTGAGGATTGTCTGTTTTAATCTGGTTGGTGCTGCCAGTTTTGCATCGCACAGCAGCAGACGACCCAGACGAGTGCCCTCCCTGTTCTGGTGTTGCTTGATTTGGACCATGCACTGGGAATTAAATGGGACAAGCTGAGACACGATCCACAAAGTACTATGCCTTCAGCACCAGTTCAGCTCAGCACATTGGTTTGGGGGCACAGCAGAATCACAGCCACAAAATGCTCCACTCCCAATTCCATGCTCGTGTTAAGACATGCGCCTTTGCGACTGGTGAACATGATCTCGAAGTAACGTGGCCACGTGTGCTGCCTGTGCTTGCAGATACAGTCCTCACATTCTCGAGCTCAAAGTGCTGAGTTCCATACCAGTGAGGAGGGCCAAGTTGTACTACATGAGGGACAGGAGATATGCCCGCCAAACAGCTGTGTAGGTTGCCAGTGGCATCGCATTCAGCAGCAAGACATAAAATTCGAAGCGGCAGCTGCCGATTCTGTGTCTCTATGAGGGGGTGTGTCAGAGCAGGTGTGCTACACATGAGGGCACAGATGGGCCATCAGCGATCAACCATAGATGTTTCAGGAACATCCAGGCAATGGCTTATGGGAATTGAATGGATGGGCAGGGCCGTGCTAAGCAGTAGATCGAGCCCCATCAATATGTGCTCCATTGCATCTTGACTTGAAATCATGTGAGGATAGTTTGGTTTAGTAATGAGTGTTGGAAGTTGGACAGAGATATTTGAATGGCCAGTCAATGGATCAGTGTTGTTGGGGCACATTGGGATGTGGGGCAACATTGACGACCATGGGCTCTGCAAAATGGTGTACTTGACAAGATCCATGGTGGCTGCATACTATGCAGAAACTTGAGCCATTAAGTGCCGTGCCATATAACTTTCCGCCCCCGCCATCACTGTAAAACGGAGTTTGCGGGTTTTGGGATGGGCAACAAGATGTGATGATGCGATTTGCTGAGACAGAATAGGAACCAGATGGAGTTCATCACATGGACTGCTTCCGAAATACAAGCGAAGGGAGAAGAGTCAGTGGACTCTGTCACCTATACAGGCATGTTTCCATGTACAATCCTCCATATTGTGACAGAGCAGTGTGCTTTGAAATGTGGAGATATTATAGACGTAAAGGTTTTCCAGAAGCATGCGGAACTTGCACAACAGCAACGTTTTGGCTGGCTCTAGGCGAGGCCGGGTTTGCATCAAGTTGCACTTCCACTAGCGACCGTGCGGCACCCAAGAGGCGTAGGCAAACTGCACTTCCCGTGGTTGCAGCGGCAATGAAGTCCGGCACCCCTGGAGTTTGCGCCCTCCTTGCACCGCCAACCTCTGAGGATTGGCGGCAGTCCCATCGAAATTTGGGGCCTGCATTGCCCTTGCTTGCTGATGACTCCGTATGACCTGATATGCTGCCAGCCCGCGGTTTTGAGTGTTGTGCCGGCGCATGTTTGGCTTATGTCATCATTCTGCCCAACGGAGACGTCTGCCGAGTTACTGTGCTGGCAAATGCCTTCGCTTTGCTTTGAATAAGTGGAACATCCCTTTTGAAATGGAACACATGTCGCCTTCAAAGCATGTGGATTGCACCTAAGATACAATGGGAGGGAACAATGGGGTGTGGACATGGGACCACGAACAATCGATTCCAAGCAAACAATCTGCTTGGTTTTCACGCCCATAATCGCCTGCCAGGTGCACGAGCAGTGTTTTGTCATTTTCTGACAAATGTAATCGATGGAATTTGATGATGAACCTAAGATACCCCATTGAGAATGATGCTCCACAGAATCATGGCATCTTCGCTACGCAGGTTTGTATGTCTTTTTCCTTGCCCCGCTGCAATTTGTATCCAGATGATTGGGCACAACTGCCCGTCCAACAGCTCTCAGCGGTTCTGAAGATTGCTCGATGGGCCGTTGATGGCCCAATTGGTTGATGAGCAAATACAGCATGTTCAGCGCTGGGCCGCACTTTGCTAATTCCTGGAAAGCTATAATATCTACACCATCGCAATGTCAAATCAATGATTGTCGGCTTTTTGAGGCCCCATTTTCCAAATGCACTACACTTGATGTCCCACGGCCGACGATTGTACAGTGGAAGGTACCCAGAACAACTGTGAATGACTGGCACGGGTTTCTCTTGTGAAACTGCTAGCTGAAGATTGCCTCCTTCCGTACTGCAATGCTGATTGACCTACCACAACTATCACAACTTTATGAATCGCAGTGCACTTCGAACGAGGAGTGGAGTGTGCACATTCACGTGCCCATACGTGCGGCCACAAGTAAGACGCACGTACACGTTCGACTGGCGCAATTGATTGCATGGGGCAGTGATTGTTGCATTGTCAGCCGCTCTCACATGTCCTCCAAATCCCCTAGGTGCAAGTGGTAGCACGCAGAAGCAACAACCCATGTATTGCCAATTCTAGGACTTATAATCTAACTTCACCAGTCTATCTCACTAGACTTAGAACCACTTAGTGCACAAGATCACGCCAGGTAGGCTTGGTTTTTACGTTTACGTTTACGTTCTTACTTTTACGTTTTTACGCGTAAAAACGCAAATTTGCAAAAGGGCTTATTTTTACGACTATTTTTACGCTTTTGCGGCTCCCTGGGACACCCAGATTACACGATGAAAGTTGCGTACAATGATCAGTTCTCCGCCATATCCAGCACCCACAACACAGTGTCCACCTCGCCCTTGGCAAGGGCGATGATGCTGTTTGACAAAAACTCGTTTTCTGCCCCTCCCAGGGCGTCTGGCTGCCACTCTCTGGACTCCGGAATTCTGTATGTACGGTCCTTATGCACACCGGGCAGTTTTTATGTTGTATTTACGCATTTTCACGCATTTTTACGCTTAAAAACGTAAAACCTGTTTTTAAACGTAAAAACGTAGATACGATCAGTTTTTACGTCGCAAAAACCAAGCCTGTCGCCTGGGACCGATTCATCACTTCTGCATCCTCATCGCATTGACCTTGCCCAACATTTTCAGCCCACACTGCTCTAATCGTCCTCACAATGATTATCATCATGGATCATGCGCTCTCCTGCGACTGGGAAATGCTCCAATTGCACGTGCAATGGAAAGCATTGTGGGCACTTTGCCCGCTGGGAGCGCTGTGGACGACAAACCAGTCCCGAATTTCTGTCCTGGGTCGCCTCACTCAGCGCCTGAACTGACTGTGAGCAAATTCTGAGCCTTCGCCGCAAATGTGGCAGCAAGCTGCACGACCATCTATTTCCAATGCGTCCCACAACTCCAGCCCTGAGGGCATGAATTTAGTCCTTCTGTCTTTTACACGAAGATCCCTTCTTGTTTCGACACCCCAGACACTTTCTGATGCCGTTGCACCCACTTTTGTGCATCGCAATCACAGTGACGGCGCTACTTTGTGTCAAAATTACATCGCAGTCAGCACCGCAGACATGGTGTTTTCTAGCAGTGTTTGCATGGAAACGAGGCAGACCGCCAAGCGCGAATTCTTTGCTGACAGGAGACTTCGAGCTGCTTGATACTGCCTTGGAAAGGAGCCCAACAGCGTTTGGCGTTGTTGGATTGCTGCACCCCTCGCGCGTTGGCCCCGCAAAGTGCTAAAAATGCACTGAGAAATTCACTTGCATCATGTCAGAAATGCCGCCACAAATACTGTCGAGGATGTGATGGATAGTCGCACACGTAGAGCCCACAGTCGGTAGGAAACGGGGATGCCTGCACAGAATGTGGCCATCTCTATTTCTGCAATACCGGTCTCCTTCAACCCCCCCCGTGTTCCCCACACGACAATACATTACATTCACACAGTTTGGTGTCCATCACCTCACTAATACAATACCCGTTCGGCGACCCACTTGAAATGTGCCCTCGCTTCGCATAGTACTTCATGCCACTCTGATAGTGACTCAACCCAGCGTCAGCTCCCCTTTCCTCGTACTCCACTCCCTCTCCATCCCACAGCTAACCGAACTCACTCTATTCGGGTGGGCCGGGCGGGTGCGAAACAAGATAAGGGGGCGCCAAGGGTCGCGCCTGAAATAGCACTCCCACTTGCCGCCAAACTCCCCGCCAAACCCAAGGGCCAGCTTGACCGGTCCCCTTGGCTGCGCCCAAGGTACAAGGTTCAACCCAAGCTCCCTTGGATACGTCGGGTAGCACTGACCCCGAGTACAGGGGTGACAGAAACCGGCTTACGACTGGCCCCAAACTGTCCAAAAGGCGGAACGGCCCGACCTGGCCGTTGCGCGCCCTCCCAATCGTCGCCCTTCGCAGAAACCCATTAACAAGATAGTTAATTCCATTTCTGCAATACCGGTCTCCTTCAACCCCCCCCGTGTTCCCCACACGACAATACATTACATTCACACAGTTTGGTGTCCATCACCTCACTAATACAATACCCGTTCGGCGACCCACTTGAAATGTGCCCGTTCACACTGGAGCACGGTGCAGCTCCTCAGGAGCGAAGGCGTGGTCATGCCTTAGTCACCCACGGGCGGATGACGCCCCTCCTGGGCAGAAGATGTGCCCGTACTGCGCGTGCAAGTCGCGGGCAGTGATCGTCATCCAGCCAAACAAACGAAAGTCCCATTCGGACGGCAGCCGGTACACGTCAATGTACCTCCACATGACGTTACTGCGCCACTCCCCCCAGGCGCGGATGCGGCCTTCAGGCACCTCCAAGGCGTAGCAAGCACTGGCGCCCCCACCGCGCAGGCCGTGGTGATCGAAGGGCTCCGGGGGCGGCGAAGGAAGGGCGCGCTGCAGCAGAGGAAACCAGCCGGAAACCGTCCGCGCGGAGGGATCCTGCTCACCAGGGAGCGTGTAGAAATGGGTAGGGGAGGCGCCAGCGTCCGCCCACGCCTTGTCCCGAGCCGCCGACCAGCGGAGGAAGAGATCGATGACGGATGGCGCGCCGTCCGAAGGCCAGGACCGGCACCGGATACGCGGGTCCGTAGAAGCCGAAAGCTTGGTCCGGCGTTCCCGGAAAACTAGGAGGCCGTTCTCCACGCGGAGGTCGTCAAGGAGAACGAGATGGCCACTTTGCGCCCGGTTGAAGAAAAGAAAATCCAGCGTCGCCGAGCACGCAGCACGGAGCAGCAGCAGATCGGAAGTCGTCAAGCCCAGGTCCAGGATGCTCCGCAGAAGATCCGTCGGAACCGGCCGATGAGAATGGGCCGGCTCCGGTTCTTGCTGCCTCCATGCGCGGGTAAGGCGCCGGGTGACGGGGTCAAAGGCGGAGAAGTCCAGATGGCCCATTGCTTGGTGGACCATCGAAATGGCAGCCAGATACTGTGGGAGGCTGCGAATGCCCACACGTCCCTCCTCCCGCAGGAACCGGATGTAGCAGTAGATCGTCGAAGGCCGCGCGGGGAGGTTGGCCAAGTCGTGCGCCTCGCAGAACGTAGCAAAGCGGGTGAACTTGGCATGCATGGATCGGCGGGTTGACTCGGTATAAAAGGAAAGAAATTCGGCCTGCATCCAAGACCGATCGGACGCCGACAGTCCGTCCACCTCGCAACCAAACAGCGGGTGATCAGCGGGCATCTCCTCGACCGGGAGAGGGTTGGCCACCGGCGATGCCGATCGGGAAGAGGGCGTCAGGCGCCCAGAGTCGGATCCCCCCTCCGCGGCCGAATGTGGAAGGCGCGGAGATTCCACCGGGGGGGAGGCAGGATGGCCAGAATCGACGGATCGCCCGGGAGGAACATCTCTGGGCGGCGAGGAATGAAGAGCTCCGCCGAGGCCATGCGCTGGAGCCGCGGAAACCACATTGCCGATGGCC
>CAJHUC010002041.1:0-39647 GCA_905146915.1 Ostreobium quekettii
AACTTTCTACCTTGGGATTTGATGTAAAGACGGCCCTTTGAAGCAGGAGATTCTATTTGCTGTTGTATGTCAAATAACATGTTACGATTTATATACAGGATATATATAGGGTGGCGCCAGTTCGGTTTGGCCGCTGTCTTGCACTGTTTAGAGGTTGAACTGTGTGCTGTCTTAGCCCTCAGGCAATCTCCATATTCTGCGCCGACACGTGCTGCTTCTTGTCGCTTGCAAAACTTTGCGTCACCAATTCCATAGTGCGTCGCCGTCTCTCATAGAATGCATAAAGTTCACATTTCAAGTTGCCACTGATTTGCTCCACCCATTTGGTCATGGACGGTGGCGTACACGCCAAGTGTACCATGGCCATAAGGTACTGTGTACAGTGCTTGTACTCATTGTGAACATGGCATACTGCACATGTCCTGGTGCCTGTGCTTCAACTTCCACTTCCAAGGTGTGCTGGTAAATTTGAGAACTGGGGATCCAATGTGGACGTCACAGCATCACCGTTCTGCCATTTCGAGGGCACGTGGCTTTGAGCCAAACACGCACACACGTGGGGAATCTGCCATGAAGACCAGGAAGCAAGTGACGGACTCCAGGGTTCAACAGCCAAGAACTTTCTTCTAATGATCCAACAACTGTTTTATCGAACCATTGGCTGGCGGTGCACTGGAGCGAAAGAGATGTTGGGAGATCCAGCGGAGCGCTCCAATGCAACTTTTCAAGATGGCCCGATCTTCCCTACTCTCCCTTCTCTAACAGTGATTTACTTCCCTACATCAATGCGCCCCATCCATGCAGAGGGCCTGGCCGTCGACTCTCAACTGGCAAGCCGGCCGCTTGGGTCTGTCAAGCCCGCAGAGCACTCCCAACTGGGGTACTTCGGACTTCCGGACATCTCAAGGATGGCCACCAGGCCGTCAGGTAACGCCCCATCCGATGGACAGGCCACCCACCAGTTACCAATCAAGCTTGTTCTCCGTCTGATCTGCTGTCCATGTCAGCAATTACATCCAGTTACAAGCAATGCCCCACCTTTCCATCCCAGCTGCACCAACATACACACACCTGCGAAGACATACCGATGTCTCCACTCTTCTGAAATCGATGCTCAGCTGCGATGGAATAAGCAGCGGTCCATCCCACCATTCCCTGCTGCATTATCCCACATATGTGTCAGCTGTCGGAGCCCTCGCCACCGCACTCATCGTTCTGTAATTGGTACTCAGCTGAAATATCCCATCGCCCACTTGGTGCAGATGCGCTGACATATTTCACAAAACGCATGAGACCTGTATCCCTGAGGACGAGACTGAGGGTGTTCGAAACGGCACTGATGTTCAGCACGCCGGAGCTTTCGTCCCCGTCGTCCACTTTGTACACCTCTGGCGCCTCCTGCTCGTCGCCATCCACATCCGCCAGCAAGTACGCCTCAAAGCCACCCACATCACCACTGTCCCATTTCAGGGCATCCTCTTCACTGTCGTCGTCCACAAAACAGAGTACTGCATCCAGTCTGTCGTCATCGGATATGGCACCATAGTGCGCAACCGTGTAGTCTAGGCCAGGCCGGAATCGTCGCACCTCGGTCCAAATCCCAGCAATGCGGACGCCAGTCAGGTGGTGGAGCAGCTGAGAGAATGCGGGAGAGCGAAACAGCTCATTCTTCAGGCACTCAAGAAGACCCCCGCAGCTGCTGGTGGACCCTCCGGCAGTGTGCAACATGTGTCGCTGCTTGTGAGGGGGACCAATTTCTGCCCAGGGCCCTGTACTTCCCAAGGAGCCCCTATTCAGCACACATGGCTGTATCAGACTCGTCCAATCTGTAGACAATGTCCGCAATGGTGTGCGAATCGGCATCGAAACTACAAAGGTACAAATAGCCAACACTCTCAGCAGTTCTGCCAGTTCTGTTGGCACCAGAGACAACGTTGTACGAATTATGCACTGGGGGGAAGTTCATGTCTCTGAACTTACTGCATGGCAGTGTCTCCCTGTGGCAGGGCCTCTTTCTCCTCTCTTTTCAGCGCTTCTTTTATGGCTTTGCAAACATCCTGCCTGAGAAAGTCTTGAAGTTGTATGCTGCCTTCAGCATGGAACTTCTCATAAATGCGGTCCATAGCAGCAGGATCTAGAAACACCGCGTTCACCCATTTCCTCAATACTCCCAGGTCTGCCAATTCCTTCGCCTCTGTTTTGCACCCCACACAGAAAGGCTGCCTTTAACCAGTGGCTCCAGCTACAGCTGCAGGTTCAACGGCTGAAGTGAGCATGCTCACAACATAGACTAAAATTGTGATTTGGACGCTTAACATAGGCATTGGTACAATCATGGAGTACATTGCTTCTCAGTTGAACAACCACCGCAATGTGCTGAAGTTAATGTGGAACAAATACAGATCACACGATCAATTTCACTGCAATACCTGCTAAGAAATAAGCAGGAGATTGTCTTGCTCCTTTCCTGCGTTGGTCAGGTGGACAACACATTCATGGGATAGGTCTTGGGCATGTGAACCTGCTTGTAGATCTGGCACCAAGAGACAGAATAACTACATTTTCCAATGCTGATGCAGCATGTGGTATGATTGACAACAACAACACACATCCTGGCCACTGCCGTTTCCACCCACCTGCCTGCAAGGGCACGATTTCGCTGTAGAGGCGATGCACATCCTCACCACATTTCATCTTCAGTTGGCTGAGAGTAGCCTTCTCAGATCCTGGCAGTTCAGAGTCTGCATGAAACCAACCAGACAGGCTGAGGCGCCTTTTGTAGCCGCTAAAAACTTCCTGCACCGCATGGTAGCTAACCCCAGGTTCCACATTGAACACAACCATGCTGTTCCATGCTGGATATATCAGCTTCGATGGGCGAACAAGTGGCTCCCCTGTGAACATACAACACACAGCACACACATGTTGTGAATCCAGGATTGCCAACCTTCAGCCAGTGGGCGATGCTGCCGGCATCAGATCACACTCTCACTTTGCTCATGACAGGATGCCCACCATATGAGATGCATCTCCTTCCCACACTGATGACTCTGGCTTTCGACTTTGCCAAATTATGTCAACCATATTTTGACTATCCGTGCAAGGAATTTTGCCTGGCACCGCCTCGCAGCTGCAAGGACTGTGCCTTGCCAATTGCACACACATGTATTCAAGGGCACTCAGAGGTATGCATGCCTCCGCCTAAGGGTGATACTGACAAGCCACTGTGCAATCCACACCACCCACCTGTTTCCTTGTTTGCAGGATACAGCTCCAGTGCTCCCCCATCTTCTGGCTGCCAAGCGTCATCAGGGTCAGTCAGGTACAAGATGTACGAAACTCTGCGAGTTCGAATCACATCGTCGTGGCACAGCAGGTGGCCACCGTCCAGATACACGTTGCACGAGCAGTCCACCTGCGAGCCCACAGCCCGTGTGGTGATTTTCTGCACAAGTGTCCGGAAGCCCTCTGAATAGATGGCATCGCGCACGGCCCGCAGGTCGCCACTGTTTGAAATCCCATCATCACAGGAGTCGTAGTTTGCCAGGTCGCCTATCACAAAATGCGGAAACAGTTTGCGATGGCATGCACCAACACCACAGAAGAGAAAAGAGCAGTTGCGTGTACCTGTTTGGCTTGCATTTGTCTGAACATCACAATTCACAGCTCTTTCCTCTGTTGGGATATGTCCAACAGATCAACACAGCTATGAGCTGAGGAAGTCCTTGATTGATGCTGTCATACTGCGCAGTTACTGCTACTCGGCTGAACTACTGTTTCTGAAATTCTTTCTGCTGCAGCATAGGCTGGAGTCTTGAGTTGCATCGCTGACTCTTCAACATATCAAACAACAGAACATGTGCAAAAGCATGTCTGCCCCCTTAAGCTTTCACCAGAACGTGCAGAGTAGTATCAGCAAATCACTTATGCAGCAAATTCTCAGAACGCCGACCTTGGGAAATCGTGCCAATGCACCTACAAAGCACGGGGCATGTTTGCATCCTCAGCGCTTTGTCCTAATCTGCCCATAGCAATCCCCAGCCAATCAACTATCAGGGGAACAATAGCAGCCCCCAAGCCCTGGGAGGTGTCCAGATCCATCAATGTAATATCAAAGTAACACTGCTTTTGCACTCTTGCAAAGCATCCCAAACACATTCCTAAGGTGCACCCAGTGCATGTCTTGTCCCATTCGCAAACAATATCAAGTCATGGAGAGGTTGCCATTCCACATGGCTCACAATGCCCATGACAGCCATCACATGCAGTGTCCTTTGTTCGTTTGTTCTCATGTTTATCATGGTTGTTAACAATTGCTATTCATGTAATTGCAAGCAAACCCATGTGATTTGCTTTGATTTCCAATCTACCAAGTGCCCCCCTCCCCCCTCTCCCTGCACGCCCCCAAATCCTGCACATCTCTTCTTTTGAGATTGAGCAGATTGAGCCAACACCTTAAAGGCTTTATGTCGCTCTGCAGGTTTTTGCTTGGTGGCACAAGCCTCAGATGTCTTGTTAAGAGAGGGGACGCATCTGGACAATGGATTGTGTTGCAACATTTGGGAAGAAAATTTGATCAGCAATGCCCATGAACTTTGCAGGCAGTGAGAGCACGAAAGCATCCAATCACTGCTCCTGATGTACTTGGGGACCTCTGCACCTTCCTCCACTGCGTTGAGGAGCCCAACAACATCTTTTGCAGAAGGATTACCGTTCCATAAAGTGTTTTCTTCCCCTCCCAAATGGACATCCTTCAGCCAGGACATGTCTGGGAATCGACGCAACACAATAGGTGGGCAGCAGCACTTGTGCTTCTGCACATCTCCCAATAGGTAAAAGGGCAGCGATTGGTCAGGTTCTGACAGATGCAGTCAATGTTTGGATCGCTCCACCACGTCCATCATGGACGACCAGCACAGATCCCATCCCAACAGTCCTCAAGCATACCACCACTGATGCCAACCCTTCAATTACTCACTCGAAACACGGCCAATCACCCCTCCTCCACCCGCAGGGTGCCAATGGTCTTCTTTCCATCCCCAAGCACAACCCAACAATGTTGGCCAATTCCCATCCTCTCACAAACGAGCACCTGTCTCGCTTTGCCTCTCTTGCTGGGTGGCATAAAGCCCACACAACTTGTGATAGGACGGGGGAGGTACCTGGACACTGAAATGTGATGTAGCATTCTGGAATCCAAAGAAAAGCACCTGTCTGGAAGACCTTGAAGATGTCCGTCTCCTTGAAGTCCGCCTTCAGATTGTGGATCACCTCCTCCCGCGCACGGCGCAGCGACTGATCGTCGAACACGTTCTCCAGCACGACGTGCGGAAAGGGAGCGCCCGCCGCGAAGGCCCGCCGCAGGGACTCCAAATTGCTCTCTTCAAGCAGGCCTTGGCTAATCACTCCCACAGCATCGCCGCCGCCCGCCTCCTGCGTCTTTGTCCTCTTGTTGGCCGAGGCGACCGCGCCGGTGCGACGCTTGTGGCCGGGGAGTGACATCGGAGGGGGCGCCCACCAGCCGCCTGCGCTGCTCGGCGAGATAGGCGTCAAATGGCGATAAAAATTCGGCGGCGTCATTTTAAATGTTGCAATTAATGGTTGCAAAAGATGGAGGCGTGGCACTCACGAAGGCACGCAGGGTCAAGGGGTGGCGACCCCTGACTGGGGACCGTAGGCTCGAGCACACGGCAACGGTTTACAGCGGAGCAAAGGGGCAAAAGGAGTTCTGTCCCTTATATCAAGTCAGTTCACAAGTGTCCTTAATGCAATTCCCTAATGCCTCATCACCCCTTTATGCGCCCAGCTGTTAACAACACTGGATCGGTTCTGGTTTCAACAACGCAACAAGCGCTGGGAAGAGAGGAACAGCTAGAAAGAGGGTTTCGAGCCTGCAGCCCTGGCGGCCATTCATAGTGCTCACGTAATTTGGAAGCAAAATTCGAGCATGCAACTGGGATCGTATCGGACCAACGTCAGGATGGGAACGGGAGGTTTTTCGCCCGGCAACACGGCAAACAGGATTTGCATGTCGGTCCACTGGAAGGAAAGTTCGACGAAAAGGCCAGGTATGTGGGGAAACGTTTCATAAAATTTTTATGGTTCTACTGCACATTTTTGCAATGCCCCCACGGCACGAAAGTCGGCCCAGTGGCTCCCACCAGGGGTTTCCTGCCGTATTTTCCAGCCTTGGCAACCCCAATAATGCAGGTGTTGCACGAATTCCGACACGACGAAGTGCAGCACGAGTCCGGTAGAAGTCCAGGCCCCTCTCCGTTTTGTTGCCTGTACGTGACCCCAGCCGAACCCACCCCGAAGCTATCCCGCCTCCACCAGCCGCTCGATCCGTGAACTGGCCGGGGAGCCTTAGGCCCTCACCGCGACGGGTGCATTTTTGCGCCTGTAGCAAACTCGCAAACAACGTTGCCTCTTCCGCGCTACCTGCTCCCAGGCCACCCCCGTCCGTGCATTTCGCCCGCCACAGCTGCACATCAATTGCTGCCTGAACTAATCAGTAGTCATGAGCCCGTTGACAGCACGCGGAGCGCATTTGTCCGGTGCGCACCTCCCACTTCTCACGTTGAACTTCCCACACGGAAATGGCGCGTATTTACATCCGAACCGGACCGCACCCCTGAAACGGAACGGCCCACCCAAACCCCAGGCGAGCAAACACGGTCGCGAGCATGTTCCCCAGAGCCCTCTTGCTGTGCGCCGCGCTGTGCCTGGCCGCTCCGGGCCTGGCCGCGGCGGAGGAGCGAGGCTGGGACGTTGGCGATGTGAGCGAGCTGAATTTCTGCCTGCCGATTTCGATCCTGGTGGCCCCCACGGACGAGAAGAACACGAGCATCTTGGTCGACGCGGAGCCGGACGTGGCGCAGGCCTTCGTGGCCACGGTGGAGGATGGCGTGATGGGGTTCGGCCTAGACAAAGGGTTCGTGACGGAGAAGGCCGTGCGGGTGACCATCTTTGTCCCCGCCACGGCCCTGAAGGTCATTAAGAATGCGGGCGTGGGCAATGTGCTGCTCAGCGAGGGGTTCGAATCCGATGAGCTGGAGCTCGTAAACTCGGGCGCGGGCGTGATCGTCGCCAAGGGGCTGGATGCCAAGAAAGTCAAGGTGGAGCACGCCGGCGCCGGCGACGTGCCCATCTACCTGGAGGGGAAGATCGACATGGCGGAAGTCAAGGTGAAAGGCGTGGGGGACATATACGTCCTGGGCGTCCAGACATCGGCCACAGTGACAATCGAAGGCGTGAGCCAGGTGCACATTTCGGGCGAGCGGGGGATGAAGGTCACGGGGACAATCAACGGGCTGACGGACGGCGTGAGCATCGACAACGGCGAGTGCGACCTCCAGGGGAGGAGCCCGTTCGGGCCGGGGCCGTCCTGCGACGCGCTGGAAGACATCCCGGAGCCACCCGCGGTGGAGTGGCAGTGCGGCGTGGTGGTGGACGGCGAGAAGGACTGCATCGCGGCTGTTCGCAACGGCGCATCGGCGAGCGCGAGCACACGCGGGAACGCGATGGCCTTCGCGGACGCCAGCGGGGCGGGCGAGCCGGCGTCGGCGGTCAGCGGGCCGTCGGGCGTGGGCGCGTCTGGGAATGCGGTTGCTGGGCGCGATGTGCAGTGCAAAGAAGGGGAGGACCTGGTGATTGAGACCTAGGCGGGGGCAGGTTGGGGGTGGTTGGAGGAAGGGGGGGAGGGGGGGGAGTGGGGGTGTTGAGGGGTAGGGAGCACCCTTTGGCGAGGGTGGATTGCGATGGCGTTGGGAGTGCGTACCTGATGAGGTGGATTCCGTCGTGATCATTCGTGAGCTTGGGGGGGCTTGGGAGGGGTTAGAGAGGGCGAGGCGTTTGGGGGTAGGGGGCCAAGACACTCGAATTGAGAATAAATTCGGCGGGGAAGCTCAAAGCTTGCAACCTCGACACCTGTAAAACTGCCATTCACCGCTTGGTTTGCGGGATTCGGTGAGGGAGCGGCGCCAACCTGCAGATGCACAACACCTGGATGCTGAACAAGCGCATCCTTGCAGGCAATGGAACTTTCTCTGAGGGAGAGGGGGGCAATCTGACTAAGGATTTGAAGTGGGAGCTTCAACAAATTTGGGGCCACTCGTTGCAGCATAGGAAAAGCTCCATCTACCAGCGTATAATATTGGTTCCAAACCAATATGTTGTCATGCTTGTGTTAGTTAACGTCATGTTTTCCCAGTTTAGACATGTTTGTGCATCAACATGAAATATTATGAAACACCATGCAGCACTATCCTTGCCCGATCACGGTAGGAAAATACCCAACAGAAGCTGTGGCATCTGCGACTGGAGGGGGTGCAATATACTGAGAGTTGCCATCAGTATTGGGGCTGCTGTGCCTGGCGAGGCGGAGTGATAGCATCAGCGGCCGCTTCGAGCATCATTCCCACCATGACCTTCGCATTGCATTTTCGAATTTGACAAGGGCACCCTCTCACAGCACGGAGATGGCGGCGTTGGGAATTCAAGAAGCATCATATACTAGTATTAAATTGGTGGGGCAACGCACAGTGGCCTGCACGAAATGTCCCTCACCCATTAAGAGGGTCGTGGAGTTCGTGGCGTCATGGGAATGGCGCTGTTCCTCCCCAGCTTTCGGCTTGATAACGGCATTGCGTGCTCCGACAGCATGTGCCTGGTATGGGAACCACAGGGCCGCGAGCAAATTATGCTCCCATTGCCCGTTTGGTTGCTATGAGCTGATCCCTCTTGCATCGCGATGTGGACAGCCATGTCAACTCAACCAGCTCAGGAGTGCTTGAAAATGCTGGTGCGTGGCGCAGTCTGTGCGTTCCAGGCGTCAGCGCCCAGTGGACATCTGTGTATGGTTGGGTTCGCCCATGTCAGTCAACACAGTTCATGACAATGTGGCAATAGCACAGAGCTCCCAAGATACACAGCAGCTCCCCCTGACACCAAACGGAAGGAACCGAACGTTGAGTATGTGGGATTCGAGGTGAGTCGACTCACCTTGAATTCGGGGGACGCCCCCCCCCTGGAGAAACTTGTACTGCCAACCGGCGTCCGACCGCATCTGCAGTACAGTGAAGCACACTTGTGGGCCCCGCACTTCCCTTCCCAAGGGGCTGAACGGCAATCATATAGGGCACCAGCAGCACCAGGCAATGCCAGGCTAGCCTCCACTACAACGGCTCTGGCAGTTTCAAGCGCCTTTCTACACACAGAAACTGATATGGTATTAGCGATTAGTTCATGCGTTTCTGGTTTGGGAGATGAGGGTTGGCGCTGTGGATGCGTCAGATACTCTTGGGAGTAGCGGCAGCCCAAAAATGTTTGTGGTAGGCCCGTTTTTCATCCATCCGCCATCCTTTAGACATTGAGTTCGGTTTGAGGAATATGCAAAGTTTAAATTGCTCGATATTTGGTCTTTTGGATTGTATCGCGCAGCTGGGGGGAAGCTGAGTTTGAAGGTCGTGGGCATCGTGAGCTGGAACATTCAGGAGGTTGTTTACTCTTTCTTGAAAATGCATTCTGGTTTTTGCGTTGTGTTTCCGCTAGCGCTGGGTAGAACGAAACATTTTTGACATAAATCTTGGGCGATTTTCGATGTCATTTCTCTGCTTTCCAACATTACACTGTGGTTACAGAATCTTCGGACGACATGCGTCCGATATCGGAGTCCGATCATCGGAGCAGGAGACAGTTTTCGAGCGCTCGATGCCATCGGCGCCCCCTCCGAAGTCGGACTCCGATGTCGGGCAGCGTTTCGGACCCCGATCGGGGTTGCAAGCTCGACGCGCGCGCTGGGTTCTGGTGGGGTGGGCTGGTGCATCAGGAGCGGCTCCTGGCGTCGGCGACCGATGTGGCGCATGGTGGCCTGCTTTGGCTGCCGGTTTTGTGGTGTTTTGTTGCCTTCATGGACCACGTCCTGGTGTTCCAGCCGACGCCCTGCGCCTCGCGAGCTGGGATGGGTCGTGGGCGGAGGGCCATGGGCTCCCCCATCACGCGCCCAGCTGCGCGCAAGTGCCTTTTTTCGTTTGGAGTGCGTAGCTGTGCTCGGTCGTTCCCCCCCTCCGCCATTCTTGTTCCGTGTCGATGGCAGCTGGATTTTGGTTTGGGGCTTGGTTGCCTGCCTCGTGTTTAGGAAGGCACAAGGCCTTGTGTGGTGAGTTGGGTGGAGGACAACCAGCTTGCGCGTGTCCTGGATCAGCCTTGGCCCCCTGGACATGCAATCACGACAAAGTAGACCCTCGGCCATCTCTTTCGACGCGCGAGCGCGTACACACACACGCACACACACACACACACATAAACATACGCACCTGAGCTGCCCTGCAACGCACCACACAAGCGCACACACAAAAGCATTCAGTGGCCCTGCAACGCAGCACACACGATCAGTCGTGGCCTGGCCTTCCCATGAAGCGCACCTTGATGTATGGCTTGGCTGGTCCACCGCCATTGCCTGTCCATCGCTGCTGTCGCTGCTGCTGGATCCGATGTTGGGTCCACCGCCATTGTCGCTGCTGGAGGGAGGGGCCGGCGCCGCCGACGCAGCCCTCCTGGCCAGCACCGGCGCTGGCGCAGGCGGAAGGGCGGGGTTTCGGTGAAGGCGGCGCGTCCGCAGCCACAGCCATACATGTACAGCTGTCGAAGTTTGAATTTGGCCTCAGCGATGTATTTGTCATCCTCACGGGCGCAGGCACCTGAACTGGGGTTCCGGCGTCGGACGTGGATCGGAGACGCATCGGGGGAGACAGAACTCGGAATCCGACGTCGGATGCCATCGGAGCTGCATCGGAGGCGCTCCGACGTCGGACTCCGAGAATTCTGTAACCACAGTGATTGTTTGTATGCGTTGTAGATGTGTGGCAGACCGGAGAAATGAACGAACACTGGGCAAAAATTCGTTCTGGACGATGTTAAAAGTATACTGTGGAATGATGGCTCAAACCGAAACCCCAGACTGCTCCCATGAAGCGCCGCACACACCCAACGCCGGCCCAACGGCGGTCACACGAGGCCTTGCGAGCAGTTCCACGTAGAACTCGGGCATGCGTATTTGCTCGTCCGCTTCAAAGTTCAAACACAGCTTTCGTTGCCGACGGCGGGGCGGCACGAAACGCGACCAACTTTCTTCCTGTCTCATAAACACCGGCCTACCAATTTGTAACCCCGGGATTCAACTCATCACAGACGCCAATCAAGCAGCTCATTCATGTTCCCACCCAGTGCATAGCCAAACGCAAAATACGCCGCAGATGTCTTTGCACAGAGAAATCAGTTTGGAGTATGGGCTACCAGAGCACGGAGTCTCTACCATCACCAAAGCCACAATGATGAGGCAAGAATGTAGATAGAGAAGTCCTGCCTTTCAACACCACTCACCCATTCAAACACAACATTTCTGACTACTCAGACCCTTCATATGGCCATTGCAACCCATGCAGATACTTGCAAGTCAAAAACACAAAGATCTTCAAGGCACTGTAAAGTTGTGGAAACAACACAGCCACGTCTTTCCCACGAGATTTCCTGTGGACAAGCTGCCCTGACCAAGGCATTCCGCATGAACAGCTCAACGCTTTAAACGTTTTGTGGAAAATTTATATAAAAAACTCACATTGTCACATACAAACATCAGTGTGACTGTAAAAGGCATCCCATGAGCCAAATCAGGTCAAAAAAACCGGCGTGATCCAAGGAGTTCATGAATATTTTCAATGATTTCGTATTGGCGGTCGGCTCAGGCCATCCCATGCAAGAACAAAACGCTCTTTGAAATGCAAAGCAATCGCTAGCCGCACGTATTGATCCACCCAGTGAAACGGGGTTCATTATGTGGCTACGCGGACAGACGTACCCATGCATGCGACCGCCCTGTGAACGCACGCGGATCAAGGAATTGAGCTGTACTTTGCTCTTGAAGTTTCGGTCCTAATCCTGGGTAGAGCTTTAGGGCAGCGCAACCACCCAATGCAGACGAAACCAAAGTAGACGAGACTGCATTTCATACCCGTCCGAAGGGTCTGTTGCGGGACACGGCAGACCGGGCGTCCGCTGAACGAACACAACGTGCGCCCTGCCAAAGGCAGCGAAAAGGACAGGAACGGCCTCAGTCAGTTGGATCCCCTGCTCGTGCTGACGGCTGGGCTGGGAGGATGATTTTCAAGCTTGCGTCCAGCGGCTACTCCGTGAAGTTCAGCCCGCTGCAGCCCAACAAATTGGCCGTCGCGTCCGCACAGAACTTCGGCATTGTGGGAGTTGGCAGGCAAGCTGTGTTTGAGGTGTGCGCCGAGTCGCTGGGGCTCAGGAACGTGGGGTTTTGACGACTAATGTTGGGGAGCGAGGCTCTGTGGGCGAATCCGGGTTTTGAAGGACGTTGTTGGTTGATCGCAAGCGGGCCCGGTTGAACGCTTCAGGGGTGCTGCAGGCGTTTGTAGACCCGTAGATAGCCTTCGAGCGCCTGCGCACTGGCAGATTTAAGAACGTAAGGTCATGAGTGTCAATTCTCTGCCTGCAATGGTGCAAATGTGTGTCAATTATTTGATTGCACTGGTGGAAAAAGGGAAAAATGCAGACCAGCATGAATGGCGGTCTTGGCCGATGGTGTACCTACTTGTGGGCGTTCCGTTAAGCCACATGGGCGTGCTGTGAGGAGAGCGTGAGAACAACACGCCTTTGAAGGGGAAATCCTATATCGACAAATCAGCAAAGGATGTCAGGCTGTCAGACCTGCATTGCATTCTCCAGGGCAGTGGCAAGTCTGCCTAGCTTAACCAAATGGTCCCACACGACATTTCAGGATCACGAATTGCGAAGTTGGTTGCATTTTTGGCACTGAACCTGAACCTGTCTTTCAGGCAGTATTCTAAGTCTTTGTCCGTGTTTGTAAATTTTTCTGCACATGGGCACAGTTAGGCAAATTATTTTTCAGTTTTTCACCATCTTCTTCCCCATTGTCCCAGTATCAGGGCGAGTGCAACTGTAAAGATGCAGCATTCAGATGCTGACAGATATTATTAGTTCCCAATGATGGTCTTGACAAGGCATATCAAACCAGTGGCCTGTAGGGCGATATTATGCATTGTTTCACAAGCTCAGAAGTTGGTGCTTGTTTTGAGGAAGTAGGATCAGGGATATTGACCAAATGCTGCTTGAATAAACATCCTTGCAGGCAATGTGAAAATTCAACACGTTGGTCAAGTCACACATCTCTGCTCAAACTAATTGACCAAACGCTGGTTGTATTTGTCTGCGTGCGCCACCGTTCATAGGTGCAAGGGCTTATCTGTAGTGGGTTTTATGCGAAAGTGATCCATGGAAGTGCCGATTGGTGCTTTTGTCTATGCCACCAGTACTGCTGAGAGCCCTGACAGAAATCAGATATTGTGCTGCAGACTAAGAAACCTTACAGAGTGTGTTACTGTGGTTGTTGTGAAGATTGGCCCCACTGGCCTTGTGGAGGTGTGTGCATATGACACACCAGACGGTGTGTATGACTGCTGTTGGAGCGAGCTCAATGACAGCATCTTGATCAGCGCATGTGCTGATGGAACAATAAAGGTGTGGAACATCATTGCCCCCCCGCAAACAAACCCACTGAGGAGCTTCCAGGAGCATGGGAAGGAGGTGAGGGAGGCTGTTGTTGTTGTGAAACAAATAGGACTGGTTGAATACTTTCCACAGTGACAAAAATGAAAATGTGTACAATGGGGACACCTGTTTCGGCTGGAAAATTGGTGAGCTGCTCTCCACCCAGAAGACGATGCAGAAGTCTCTAAGTCTAACAGGAAAGCATCCAGCGAGCAATTGCGTGTGTAACAGTAAGACTTGCACTCAGGAGGGATGGAAGCAGGGGATATGATTGCTGGAAATTGGTTTACCTCAGCTGTGTGCTGAATCTCCAAGTGTGTCTGCAATTTTTGTATACAACCCTCTGAATGGGGCATGTTTCAAGCAACTGAAACCATACGCAAGAGGGCCTGTATTTCCATGTCGAATGGCACCCACTATGAGGTCATTTCATTGCATGCTTCTGTGAGTGTATGCTGGGAAATGCTCATACAGACTTCCAACATCGCCAGCAGGTAAAGGGAAGGCCATTGCATTACAGTGGGAGTGGAACGTATGGAATCCACAGTATGGATGTCAATCATCTACTAGTGTTCTTACACAATTGTGCATTGGAAAATGTGCTTCATGCTGCTCGTTCGTACAGTGAGTTTGATGTCTTATAGTTGCCTTCTACCTGACTGCCCACAGGAAGGTCACACAGCATATATGGCTTGGACTTTGTTTGACTTGCAAGGCAGAACAGTACCCTTGACTGGTACGGCTGACATGAGCACATAAAGACAGAACAAGTGCATTGGTATGGCAATGTTCTGCAACACTGCTCTTCCTTGAAATCTGGCACCAGCTGCATTCCTTCAATCATCCCTCCATAGCTTCTCTCAATAATGGCAGATGCAGAGGACACTGGGACTCGAGGTTTGTGTGCATTGACACAGGCAGTCGACTGCCCAAACACACGTTTTTGGCATGTATCTGAGAACATCTGCGCAACTGTGTTGGATACTTCTCATGAATAGCAGAAATCCAGCCTCTGTTCTATCTGCTTTTAAATGCGAAAATCGTTTCTGTCCTGACAGCACTGGGCCTGAGAGTCAGGTCTCAATTGATATGTTGCTCTGCTTGTTGACACAGGTGTCATCGGTGCAATGGAATGTCGACCGCCAAGATGTGTTTCTCAGTGCTTCTTGGGATGGCACCATAAAGCTCTGGAACATGGAAAGCCCGACTGCGCTGGCAACGTTTGCCCAGCATTCATATGTTGTATACAACGCCGTGTGGTGGGTTTGTATTTGCTTCAGACAAGCCACTGCTCTCCAAGGCCGGAATCGAAGTCTCCATGAAACTGCTGAAATTCGCTTTGCATGTGCGCATCAGCAAACATAAATTGCTGAAATTGTTTTTGGAGAACAAGCTATGTACTGAACCAATTGTCTGCCCCTATTCATTTAGCCCAAGCACCAGCAGCACTGGGGAAGTTAATGCCCTTGTATGCTGTGTGCAGTGCAAGCTGTAAATGAAGGCATTTCAGTGGCTTTGTGCACTCTGTCTACCTTGTCATGGATTCGAAGGCGCACTGGACAGTCAATCGTGATTCAGGATATGTTTTTCTTTCAGGAATCCTAGATCAGGAAACGTGTTTGCATCAGCATCGGGCGACCGCACGGTGAGGGTATGGGACAGCAGAGAGCCTGTCCCACGACTCACGATAGAGGCCCATGCAGGAGAGGTGCTGGCTGTGGATTGGTGCAAATACAATGACTGTCTCCTGGCAACTGGCTCAGTTGACAAACTCATACGAACGTGGGATGTGAGGGCTCCACAGAGGCCCATCACCGAGCTTAGGGGCCACAGGTATGCTGGCAGCTGCCTGGCCCAATCCTTTGGAATGGCAAGAAATGTTTTGCCCTGGCATCTTGAAGGCAACAAACAAAGTGCATGATTCCATTTAACATATTTGTTCCATGTTCTGGGTTCCAGTGTATCTACTGTTGTTTGTTTTCCGCTTAGAAAAGCCCAAGAGGCCCAAGGTATGGTATGCAGTCTGCAGGTGCGCAGCATATGGTAAGGTGGCCACAGCTGGTTGGACTTCATCGCAATCCTCTCCAGGCAGGATTCCTCTGAGAGCCTGCAACATGGTATTGTCCAGAGTTGCATTGGCGATCCATGTAAAATGCACACCCTGCAGTGATTCAGGGCTGTTGCCAATGGGCTGCAGCCTTTTGTTGTGGAAAACCCATGTGTGAATCGCCTCTTGGAACAATGGCTGTTTCACCTGTCTCAACTCGATGTTTTGCTTCCCTGCATCGAGAGGTGGGGACAATGCACACAGAAATGTGGCCTCTACCTCGTTTGTATGGGCACATTTCTTTGTTCGATTGCTTCTCAGCATGAGTTTCTGTATTTTGTCCACACTGGCAGAACAGTTGCGTCCAAATCCGTGACGACCTCCACAATTTGCGTCCTGTTGTACAGATGACGCCGACCGAATGTGCAAATCTGAGAATAGTTGCAAATTTGCCCGCTCAATGTGCGGTGCGGTCTGCAAGGCTGTGGGAAAAGGGTGCAGCAGTTTCTACAGAACATGTTTCAATTTACATTTGGTGTGAGCCTGGGGCACCTGCTGACAAGAGCATCCAGGCATTGCTGCGCTGACATCAACAGCACTTTATTGCAGCGGGCGCTGGACGTTGTTTCCAGCAGCACCAAGCATATGTTCTGCGTTACTTGCAACTTTACCTCGCGTCCCCTCTGCTGCTGTGTCTCCACATTCCAGTCACAACGCAATAACGTGCCGCTCACTGCTGTGCATCAGGTACGCAGTCCGGCGTGTGTTGTTCTCGCCCCATGCTGAGAACATCCTGGCATCATGTGGGTACGACATGACCGTGCGGCTGTGGGACGTCTCTGCCCCGGAAGATGCCCTGGTGCGAGCATGGGACCATCACACAGAGTTCTCAGTCGGAGTAGACTTCTCGAACCACCAGAAGGGCTTGCTTGCGTCCACTGGATGGGACGAGCTGCTGTTCGTGTGGAATGAGGACCAGGACCCCAGGGCTTAGGGCTGGCGACAAATGGCGGGAAGGCACTGTTTCCCTCGCGCGATTTGAACCTGTTTTGATGCATGCTGCATTGGCGGCGCAAGATCTTCCTAGACACGGTTGCAAGGCTGTCGCTGTTCAAAGCTAGGATGGAAATTTGTGTGAGGTGGGGCGGTTTTGTGATCGGGTTAGAAACTGGGGAAGCCGACCTACAACTTGAGACTGTGTGTATACGCTCGTTTAGTTTGGTCGGAACTTAGTACCGGGTGTAAAAACTCGCTCCGTGAATTGAACGTCACAGGTACTGTTGCCCGAGTGCATTGCGCTCTTCCAATGCCAGACATGTTGGCCGTCGTTGAGGCCTCCGCGCATGTGCCAAACCTGGCTGTAGTCGCATGGATCCCCTGCCTGCATATATTTAACTCCGTAGCAAATAATATTGACTTTGGTACCAAACTGCCACCGTACCAAATAAAACCGAAACTACTACCAACGCATATGGAATCTGGTACCAAATTCGCGCCGGTACCAAAAATGCTGAACGATGTACCAAAAAATGTTGAAGCCAGTACCGATCAGTCATCGAATCGTAGCCTGCGACCAGGCCTGCGACCAGCACTGGGCTTGCGCTTGGTTTAGGGTTTACGAGCCCTTGTGGCGGCGGCGATTGTATGACTAATTGATACTGGATTCAACATCTTTGGTAGTGGTTACGCATTGATACCAGTTTCAATTTATTTGGTACGTCGCCAGTTTGGTGCCAGGTTCAATGTTATTTGGTACTAGTTTCAATTTTATTTGGTACGGGGGCAGTTTGGTACCAAATTCAATATTATGTGGTATGGAATTAAATAGGCTCCCATGGTGCTGCTGACATTTGTCATGACACCCGAGAAATCCCTGCTATTTCCGGCGTCCTTGGGGCCACGGGCGTGCTAGCGAGACGCGACTTTGCAACAAACGATGCGCATCGTCGCCTGCAAGGTACAAGGGCTTTGTTTGTCATGGCTATCCCGACAATTTTTTCCAAGGACACTCCAGAATCAGCAGTGTCCGTGGTGTGGGCCGCAAGAAACGTTTTCCGCAAATCCAAAAATATCTTTTGGTACACCCCCGCGCGGGCGAAAACACGTTCGCCGGCAACATATTCCAGCCTGGACGACCACGCTCGTCGACACCCCGCAACGGACGCAAGGCGAGATGCAGGACGTGGACCTTCTGCAGCAGTGGTAAGGCCAGCCTTCAATCGCTCAGCCACGCCACTGTGGCGTTTGCGTTTGCCTTCTGGCGCCAACCGGTGCGCCTCGGCTGCCCAGCTTCGGATTCCAGGGGGATCGCAAAGGTCTGCGATGTGGCATTGCCGCGCTGCGCTGCGTTCATCCCTGCGCAGTTCCTAGAATCCTGCCCGGAGTGCGGTCACTCGCCCTCACCCTGCGTTCTGGCGCACGGGATAGTTGATTTCCTCGTTGGGCAAGGCTTGACCGATGCCGTCGCACTTGTGTGCCTTGTCACCCAGCCGGTCCTTGAGCTCTCGCGTCAAGGCGTTCGTCAAGCGCACAGTGGCGGAAGCTGACGGCTTGGCGGAAGATGTACGTCGGGAGAAAAGGGCGGGGGAGTGAGAGGAACACTGCGAGGTCCCGCACAGTTGTCGCACACCTCGTGTCGGGGCACACGCATTTCGACAACTCCAACGCGAAAGGCGCTCCGCAGCGCTGAGTTACACATTTGTACTTTCAACGCTGGATTCTGAACGAGGTCCCCAAAAGCACTGAGCAAATGGGCAGCACGATGGCAAAGTGGAAATCCATTGCAAGTACGCTGGTGTCGCGTTCGTTTGTGCGTTTGGAACAGAGTTAGTCTCCTCTCTTTTACTTGAAAATTTGGCATCCTGAACAAAAACCCTTTGTTAGAAGATCAGCACACGGGATAAATGCTGTTGCCGGATCTCTGTCATTGCGGTTCACTTGCTTGTGTGGCGCTGCTTGGTCAGGTGAGATCACTTCAGAGGAGCATTGACACCACCGAGCAAGCTGCACAAGAGAGTGGCGATGGTCTTGTGCAGGAGCAAATGGCGGCAGCACGACAAGTGCTAAGGGGAAATGGTCCAGGAGGTGACCTGTAAGCACACAGCACGGAGTCTCCATGGACAAGGAAGAAAACTCGATACACAGTGTACACTCGGGACCCAAGCAAAGTTGCTGCTATGTTCTTTTTTCTGCTGCCGAAGATGTCGTTGTGCTGCTGTTAACAACACCCGACGTCAGCTGCTGGTTGCAAGCGAAGTGCTCTGTCATGTCATTTTGCAAATGTAACAACCTATTGTGCCACTACAGAAGATGTTATTTCCTCCAGGGACTGCAAGCAGTGTGTTACAGACATGGGCCAGCATATGCGGATTGGATGGGCGCCATATTATCTCTTGTTTCAAAGTCACGGACAATGACTGCTTGGACATTGCTCAAGTGAGAGCAACATCACCCATCTCTCTGCATGCTGTCAAAGGGCCAAAAGCCCCCGAAA
The DNA here is from genome assembly GCA_905146915.1 of Ostreobium quekettii. Taxonomy (NCBI): domain Eukaryota; kingdom Viridiplantae; phylum Chlorophyta; class Ulvophyceae; order Bryopsidales; family Ostreobiaceae; genus Ostreobium; species Ostreobium quekettii. The sequence continues at coordinate 19,131 of CAJHUC010002041.1, forward strand.
TTTGCCATCAACACATGGTTCAGGGAGGATACCTGAGGCTGCAATTGCATTGGATTTCATAAGAGCGATAATTAGTTTGCCCTCTTCCATCGCACTGCGCTGTTCGTGGCCACATGCACAAAAAAGTGCCATTTGTGCAACAGTGCAGCAAGAAGATAGGAACCTGTGTGCATTTGATTGTATGGATGGCGATTGTGCACTTGCCCTATTACACGTAGGCGGAAGTTGTGCCACAAGACAAACCCCAAACTCCTGCGCTTCCTCCTTGGAAAATCAACGAAGGTGTTGACCCTCCGGCCTGAGGAGAGCTTGGCGCTGAAGGAGGAGTACCACTCGTTCAGGGACATGGCCTCATATGTGATGATCCTGTGGCCGGCTGTGCTGCTGTATGGGATGAACCGTGCAGCTCAAAAAATGGTGGGCAACGAGCCCTACTCCCTGGCGCCAACGGTGATGGCAGGTTTGGTGCACTGTACACAGTACAGTTTTATTGGGTTCGGTGTAGTGTGCCATGGTTTGATTTTCTAACTTCTGACAGCAAGGAACATGGTTGCTGCTTCATCTCCCTAATAGTGCCTGTTGAAGCTGCATTCACCATTGTCATCACCATGGAACAGATCACTTTGTCAGGTAATGTCACTGCTTTTCACCTGTCAGGTAATGTCACTGCACAAGTGTGTGCTTCCAGATGAGCTTTGCGCCCAATCACCACCAAAAGAAGCTAGTGTTGTTTGTTCATAGTGTAGTTGAAAAACAGGGCAGGATGTGCACAGGATGCCAATCTCCTGCGCTAGTATAGTGGGTTGAGCTACAACATTGGTAAAGAAGGTGTTGATTTGTATATTTTCATCGATGATTGCCTCTTCTTGCCAGAGAAACTGCCACATGAATACAAGATCACACCATGCGCAAATTGCCAAAAACCAACGGTCTGTTTTGCAATGGCTTGCATCATCATCAGAAGGCGCTGAATAGCAGGAAAGCATGCACCAGGGTTTTAGTGCATGACCATGGGTGCATGCTGTGTAAGTCCTTTGAACACTTTTGTTCAAGGCTGACAGAACACAGCCCTTGCACCTGCAAGGCGATGGCAGGCTGATGTCCGTGCACAGAGTGTTCAGAACGCCATGTCCATGAATGCCAGAGTCCCATGGGCTGTTTGCTGTGGCTGTCCTTATGTGGTTGTTCTGCATCGCAGGTGTACAAGTGTTCCTGGTGTGGCTGGCATATGTCTACACTGCAGCTGCACTGCGGGAAAACATTCTGGTGGTGAACGGCTCAAACATCCGAGGCTGGTGGATAACACACCACTACCTTTCCCTTGTGACGTGTATCATCATGCTGACTATTCCTGTTGACAGCCAAGGTTGGTTGGTGATCGAAGGAATTTGCCTGCGGTGCAAGGATGACCAGAGGGTACATACGACCATACATGAATTGATATATGAAAATGTGCTTCAGCGTAGTCTCCACAGAAAGACCCAACATTGGTGTTACATGTCAGCAGGCTGTCAATAGTACCTCTCTGTACATCCAGGGGGATCAAGTGGGCCGAAAGCCATGTCCACTGTGGTGCTCTCCTTCTGACTGTAATACACACAACATGGCTGTTCTGCACACTCTTGCAACTCCAGACTGCATAGATGAGGCTGCATGTGTTGGCATGAAACAAACTTGGACTGTTATTTTGGGATGCTTTCTGTGACCCCCTGGGTGGTTTGTGTATGGATTGAGCATCTCCAATGGGCATGACACAGCCCTGGCGCCTGCGGAACAGTGGGCCTGCGGTGCAACACGGCTGTGCAACATCTGTGGCGCCAACTGACGAACTAACATTGCGACATAGGGCTAGGTCGCAGCTTCAGCGTTGCTGCAGGGCATATGCAGCACCCTGTAATAGTGAAGCGCTACAGCAACGACCTGTTGGAAACCGCAGATTGAGACCATAGCCCGAGTAAGTTTGTTCCACAAGAATTGTTGTCCCTGCCTTTCCATCCAGAGCTTGTACCTTTCTGACTATTGAATGCTCATGGCGGTTTCCAAGCATATGCACACAGGCGTGTTGTGGCTGTCTGTGTGGCTGATTTGATTTTTGGTGTGCTGGCTGTTCTCTGTGCCTGCAGCCTGGACCATGTTCTGCCCCAAATTTCTCCGCTGGACTGTGTTCCAGGCCGTGGTGATGATGGTGCAGAATTGGTACCAGAGGCGCCGCATGTACACACGGATAGCTCTGGGCAAGGACTCAGCAATGGACGTGGTGACGGGCGAGACATCAGGGGCAGAGGGCCAGCTGTGGCTCTTGTACCCCATGCTCGTAGGTGGGTGTGTGAGATGTGTTTCGAAATGCAGAAAGCGGGGCGCACTTTGGGTCGGAGCCTCCTCACAAGTACGTTTTGGATCCCGCTCTGCTCTGCATTGCTGCAGGAGCCATTGACTGCAAGGGAGGGCTTCAAACAGGGATGGACAAAAGGGCAGGGTGCCCTGAAACGAGCAAACATGACAAAGAAACAAACATGCGGCCCTGGGGGTCTGCATGGCTGCGGAGAACTTTGCCTGTGCCAACATGTTCGCAACGAGTGTGTGAGTCCTCACAAGCCATGCGACATGTTAAGCAATCAGCCTCCCTCAAATGGCAAACGTAATTCAGGTTTTGGTGGCATGATCGACATACGGCAGTGCAAGGCAGACAGCAGGCACACAGTCTCCCAAATCGTAAGAACATTGCCACAATTGTGGAATAACTTGCAGAGAGGCAGCAACGGCCTGGAATAGACGGGGAGCCAACACGCACAGCCAATGTTGTCTTATCTTATGCGTCTTGTGTGTCTCCAACAAGCCAAATCCAAGAAACCAAGCGGGTGTGGGCGAGTGCGCCATTGACGTTCCTTTTTGTCGAGAACCTGCGGTGAAGTCTGCGTTGCGCATGAATGGCAGTGGGCAGCTGGGAGGAAGAAACGTTGGATCGTTGTTTTTGTGATTGAAGTGTCGCGCATCTGTGTTTAGGCAGTTGGGGCTCACATTCAGTAAGACTCTTGCTGGCACTGGGTTCTGCTTTCTGTTTGATACTGATGTTGGTATCGCATGCAAGAGATGAAGTACCAGTTATACAATTCTTCTATTGACACCCTCGCCAATCCTTTCAGAAGAAGTGTGCGTCTTGCCACCTTTCATGACAATGCAAGGAAGTGCAAAGCACAGGTTATGACCAGTCGCAGGGTGCCCGTGTTGCTGTTTCGCTGACTGATATGCTGGCACTGCTCTCTTTGTTTGCAGTCCTGCAAATGTGGCAAATGGTGATTGGGGGAGAGATGGTCTTGCGGACTGCCCCTGCCATGCAATCCCTCGAAGGCTGGCTCGACATGGAGGCACACGAGTCCGACTTGAGGGGCCAGAGGGGCATATTCTTGACGGGATCTCTGTTTGCACTGATGGGCCTGTTGAATTTTGGGCACACTGTCGCGACGTTTGTGCAGAAGAGTTGCCGGAGGCGGCGGCCGAAGAAGACGGAACAGGGGTCGAAGGCCAAGCAGTCCAAGTTGCAGTGAAGTCCATTGTGACAGCCGCAAGTGTTTCCAGGGGCATGTGCAAGTGGTTGATGACAGTTGCTTTGTGTGTTGGGATGTGGCAGCAGCCAATGCATCATGTGCCACGATGGGCTGTTGGGTTAATGCATGCAGGCAAGCGTGGGGATAGGGCAGCGGTGATGGTGTGTTGTTCGGTGAAATGAATGGAAATGATCTGTGTGTGGTATGGGTCCATTCGATGTGTGCTACATCAGCATGGTGGTGAAGCAATGCTTCCATATTGCCAACAAACAGCCCAAGGGGGTCCCACAAGGCAGTTTGTGCATTTGCGAACACAAGTCCGCTATAGAGTAGTTCAACATGTCAGCCACTTCATCACCTTCCTGCTTTGCCACACAACCGTGTGCCTTCAACCTCCACAGCACTGGCATGGGGTTGCCACCTTGGGAGGCAGTGAAACAGCAACCCCTGGACGATCGTTTGGTGGCAGATGTTTGCCTCCAATCAGACAGGGTACTGATTGGAGTGCAAGCCACCGTAACACATGAACGCAGAGAGGTTGGGGATTGTGAGAAGCCCATCAGTGAATGAATAGTGTTACACAAGGTGAATTCGCCAACCATATTGGCAAACAAAAATGTCAACAAGTTTTCTCCGCAAGCAGAGAGCCCAGACGGCATCTGAAACATCCTCATGCTGCAACGTTCTGTGTGAATTGCAAAGGTTGTACAGAATCCCCCTTCAAGCGACTGCCTTTGCCCTGCTGAGCACCCCTGCACCTGGATGCGAGTTTCCCTAGCTCCCAGGCCACTGCTGCTTGACGGGCTCAACAGGGTTGCCATGCCCTCTGCTGTTGCTGACAAAGTCGCCGAGCATCTTGTGCTGAAACAATTCCAACCGTGCCTCGGCCTCCCTGTGCGGCAACCCCCGCGCAGCCTCCACCGCGGATTCTCCAACAGCAAACAATCCCATAGAGGCTGGTGACGGCGCAGATCCTGCCAATCAACTGCACTCGAGAGAGTGTCCACCACGGCCTCTGCGCTCAGCGCCGCTTTGGCGTGGCTCCAGGACCAACCCGGGCTATTCTCGGCCGAAACACAAGCCTCCCGCTGCCCCAACCACACCCACGTCTGCGGCAAGCCCCCCCCCTTTCAGTCGAATGGATCAAAGCGCGGGTCGTGCTCCGTCACCAGGTGCTTCCCAGTGCACAGGCAGGACGTGCACATGACCTTGCCTGTGCCTGCGCACCCCGCGCACCTGTCCCCCGTCTCGCGGTCCAGCCCGCTGCCCACGCAGCTCCCACAGGTCAGGTAGCCCGTGCCTTGGCAGTAGTAGCACCGGTTCTTGCGCTGGCTCTTGATGTTGTTCACCTCCACGACAAGTAGCGCGGACACCACGCCCACCACGCCCCCGCAGAAGCTGGCCACGATCGGGTCCACCTCCGCCAGCTGCAGGGGCAGGTTCATGGACATGATGAATTCCTCATATGACTGGCCCCCCATGCCCATCCTCACTTCCAGAGTTGGGGCGATCAGGCCCCCGAAGAAGATCACCGCCAGCACGATCAGCATGTACCCCAGGTAGTATTTGGACACGTTTTTCTCCGTTATGGACCCCTGCAGCGCCTGCAACACCGGCACCGCCGACTGGTACCGCTGGTCCAGGATCTCCAGCTCCCGCGACTTGGACCCCCCCTTGAGGTTCTGCTGGATCTTCAGCCGGCGCACCTCCTCCATCAGCAGGAATATCCTGTTGCGCCGCGCCTCGATCTGCGACGCGATGTCGTCCAGCTGCATGTCCGCAAAGTCGCCCACCGACCCCCCGGCCTCGATGATGCAGAACGCATCCGAATTCAACGCAGCGCTGCTGTAATCGCCCGCCCCTTCCAAAAATTTGCTGCCATCCCCGCCCACCCTCGCCGCCTCCGCTGGAACATCAGCGGGGCCGTCCGCAGATTCATCCGCGCAAGCCACCCGCCAAACTCGCCGGCATCTGAGTCCGCTAGCCGGCCATCCATGACCAGCGAAGCCCAGGGGGTCGAAATGGAGGCACCGACGGGACCCCTGGCGCTGCCTGGCTGGCTGGGGGCGGCAGCGCGGCGCCCTCGAGGCGGCAAGTCCGCGTGAGCGGCGACAGGGACCCGCCAGGTCACAAGTCAGCACCCCCGACGGCATTGCCCAGTCAATCGCCGAATCAGCAGCCAACACAGTTCTCTGCTCCCTTGCCTTGTCCCGCGAGTGGCGTCGCCGATGCCCGCCGAGGCCGTCGGAAGGTTGGGCCACCACGGGGGTGGCGCTTTGCGGCGGGAAGCGGACGGGACGGCGTGGTGTGCACGGGGCAAGGGGGGGGGGCCGCTGAAGTCGGCCAGGCTCTGGGATGCGGGCAATTTCTGGGTCTTGGATGGGGTTTGCTGACGGGGATGCGGCAATCGTAATATTCCGCTGAGTCAGAGCTGCCGACGCTGATATGGCAGTGACTGGTCCATGATGATGATGATGTTGACGACTACTGGTCCATCATTGACAAATGGCTGTATGACTAAAGGGACATCCCTGTCCGCGATCTCTCCGTAACTCTGTTCCCTCAGCGGTGTCTCCAAGCCCGTGGCCATGCCTGCCTCCGACACGGTCCCACCCCGAACCTAGCGTGTCAACGTCGCTCCCGTTGCGGGGCCATTCCTCGCCCATCCTTTTTGCAGAATCCCCAGTCTTTTTGGTGGTTTGTTTTTCTGGGATCGGGGTGCTCTAGCTGCTGAAAAGACTGGTGGAGTCAGCACGAAGACTGAGCGAGTTCGACTCCCACGATATTTCTAAACTGTTCCAACATGACTAAAATGAAAGAGCGCATCCAGCTGGGATGAGTTGAACACCTGTGGATCTGCTCCAATTGGAAAGGAGACGCATGCACACCTATATGCACACGCCAAAAGGGATGCGTCTTGTTTCAGCAATGCATTTGCACACTTAAATTCGGTGCGTTCTGTCGCACCCGGTGGCTGTTGGTGCTGAATATTAAGTTGCAGATCGTCAACCGTTTGATGCTAGTCAAGTCCATTGTCACGTCTCGATGGCTCACATTTTTGTTCCCGACTCATCTGCGGTTTTCCAGTTCCACATCACACCGTTTGAAGCCTCTGCATTGTCCCAGACAGTCGTCCAGGACAGGATTAACCAGAGGGCCACATGCCTGTGCGCTCGGCGGGGTCTCGCCGTGTAGGCTGCCAAAGCAAAAATTTGCCCTATTGCCGCATTAGATAGGTTTGCCTCGCTGAATGGCGCCCTCCAGTTCTGGCATTTAGGGAGCACGGATCCTGCCGATTCCTTGGGGTTCCCTGGGATCCTGGCGACAGTGCTGCTCCTCTTGCGAATGGCGCTTCAAAGCAAGTAGCAACAGCGGTGGCAGCGGTCGACGTTTTGAAGCACAAGCTGTCCTGCTCGTTTTCTTCCACTCAAGTTCAAGAAGGCCGCTGTCATCCTCCATTAACGAAGGAAATGAGCCGGGTCAAGAATGAGTATCATGTGGAGGCCAGCGTTGCTTGGTGAGGGCATTGCACTCCATTAGAAGAGCGATTGTCCACTACAGCTGAAGCACAGAGGGACGCTTTGAGGATGCGAGGCCTGAAAATGATCCAAAGGCATATGGCCTCGCAAAAACTATCAAGTGCCACTTTCTGTTTAGGTGGTTAGGACGGAAATACACCCAGGGGCAGGTGCCCCATTTGGAGCGGAAGAACAGAGCAAAAGGCAGAACATGGTGATCTACTTTGTGGCCAACCATGTGTTCTTTGGCGCCGAAGAGAGCACCACAGTTTCTTGCGCATTCTGTGTAGCATCCGCCTGTTAATTACACACACCCAACGCGACTCTTGCACCGTTTATCTTTTACAGGACCCCAGCAAAACATCAATCAAAAACCCTTTTTCAAACTCGTTGTGCTGGGCCAGTGCCTTCCGTGGAACACTGCTCTCGTGGCCCCCGCCCAATGCATTTTGTCCCCAGTGCCCTGGCATTTGCACATCTTTGCCCGTTCTTCCTTTGCAGCTTTCCGCCCCCTCCTTGCCACACTATGCGGTATGCATGCTGCAGCGCCCACAGGAACGCGAAGATCGCCACTGCTCGGCGCTCTACTTCCTTTATCCATTCCAACAACCCTCTCAACCATTTTTGCCGAGCGCCTGCACACAATACACGTGGCCAATGCTCGATGTTCTACCTCCTGCACTCCTGATATCCATTCGTCAATGCAACCTGCTGAGTTCCTCCACAGTCTTGCACACATCCTCGGTGGACACTTCGCCAATCAGCGCCGCCACCTCGTCCATCTTCTCCCGCTTCAAGTCGAGGAACATCTCGATCAAGTCGCCGTCCACGAAGTGATGGGCGTCGACAGTCCGCCTCTCATTCTGGAACATCCGGTACGACTTGTGGTCCAGCGCCCCAACGCCCTTGATCACCTGTAGACATCAAGGCACAGGTCAGGTCATGCAACAGTTGCAGCTAGACAGACCTCAACGCGGGCGCGAGCCAAGTATCAGTCACTGCCCAGCACCTCTTGAAGCCGGGCTGGGCGATAGTACATTGGCTTCTCGCATTTTTCTGCACCGTTACACTATTTAATATTGCTCCGCAAAAAGGCTAAGCATTACGTTGCCATGTGTAAGGGTAAAATTCACACTACGGTAGTTGAATCATGTCCACGAAGGCACACTGTCTGGCTTGACGACATGCTTTTTTCTTTGAATGTGCCTGTGAGTTTCTTGCAGACCGTCGGTGCTTTATTGAAGTCTGGTCTCACGGCATCGCCAGCGACACATCCCAATGAATTCTTAGCCCTGCCAACCAAAATCACCGTCACATTCAATACATTCAATGCAGGCAACGGAAGGCTTTCAGCAGGATGCGTTGGGGTGGGTGTTGGCTGAATGGACAAGATGTGGATTTTGAACAATGAACGCGATAGTGGCACTGGTTGCCTCGGACCGCATCGTTCGTGATCACAGTTTGTCTTCTTGGGCCATCTTCTCACCTTTCTGAGCGCCTCCTGCAGCTTCTCCAGGAACAGGTACAGCCCTTCGGGCAGCGAGGCAATGACACCAACCTGGCCGTTCACCGTCGCATACAGGACTGTTGGTACATCGGCCAGCTCAGTGTCCGCCAGTTTCATCACCAACGACCCGTGCTGGAAGCGATTTACAAATTCACCAAGGTGGTACTCACCCACAACCTGAGAGCAGCACAGCACAGGTCACCATCCATCCCATGCTGGAAACCTGATTTCTGAAAGAATGCAAAGCTTGGATGGGCAGACTGCACAGGCAGATCAGCATGCAAATGGCTTACACCTACTGACACCAGCGGGGCTCTCGTCAGCAGCATGAAACTCACAAACGACAGCCAAGAGGCAGTTGAAATTTGCCAGGACGTTCAGCCCACCATGAGAAGCGCTATCAATTCTGTGACAGGAGGCATAGACAGGAGTAGGGCATGCAGGAACACAGCATGAAAGAAATTCGCCATCGAATGAATAGGCGAGGAGTAATGAAACAAAGCTTCAGAATAAATGCCCAGAACAAGTGGTTGACAGCATGTTTCTGGCTGTGCTATCGAAACATCCAGCAGCATAATGTGCCAACCCAACGGCTGCCAAGCAACTCATAATACTGCTGCTGTTCATTGCCAACAATAATTAATTGATTCTTAAACAAGGGCGCTAAGACAGGTTATCAACTAATTGGCGTTGCTGTTATCTAGCACCAAAGGGCCTGTATGCATGAGCATCATGCTGCTGTTGCTGTTGCAGCGGCCATGTGTGGCTCACAACCTACATGCACATTGAAGCAACATGTGACACAAGTCACATGTACTGTTGCAGCTCTAAAGTATTGGCATCTAAGGACATTTGTGGTCTTTGGAGTTATCAGCCACAGCCCAGGCACCCAGTTTTGCCATGCACAACCTCCAGTCTGCTCTGCTCTTCCTCGATGGCAGAGTCGCTGTTCCTTCTGACTGTGAAGATGTTGTTGCTGTTCTCAGCACCCAGGTACACATCATCGTCCAGGACGGCAACAGAAGTCATCCAGTTCGGATTGTAGTCCCTGGCTCGTTCCTCAAGGTCCCCCTCCTCGGGTTTGTACAGCAGGAGCGACATGCTTCGCATGATGTCGCCTGAAGTGAAAGCACAAAATATCTTTCCTTATGGAGGAAATCCAAGCAATTCGCCAACCACATGCAAGGCTTGCTGCTCCTAACTTAATCACTAGATCCTCTTTCCACCTTTCTATATGGGTGCAGGTGGGCAATGGTGGCCTCTTCCAAGGGGTGAGATTGCCCCATGCAGGCACACTTGGCGATTCACTGGCATATTGTGGGTTCCTTCAAGGAACAAGGAACTTCCTTGTGCCACTCTTTGTTGTGTGCTGCTCATATTGCACTCAGAAAACTTCTGCATCATCATTCAGGGTATGAAGGAAAAGAACAGGAAAGGAAGGGAAAAGAGAAGGGAGAAAAGGAGGAAAGGGCTAACTTTGCAACCCTTGCTAAGGAGGGTGGTGCCCACTGCGTGGCACGCTTCCTTTCTATCACCGACCCACCAATTATGATGAAATCTCCTCTTGCCGCAGCATAAAGTGCCATGATGTGCCCATGGTGGGAGCAGGTACTGACAAGCTCCCTCTGCTGGTCCTCACCCAGCCGCCACTCCAGCACATGCACCTTGCAGTTCACAGTTGCCAGGAGCTTTCCCTGCAGGGCCAAGGGACAGAAACCGCTCACCACTCACCACAGGGCCATGGCCGTCATAGCCACTCAGTAAACTCCCAATGCTGGAGCCTGCAGTCAAGGCTTTGGTCCAAGAGTGCCAACACCAATGAATTGGTTCACAAATTTTGACAATGAGCGTGCAGCATTGGCCAGACACTGCCACGATTGCCAATCTGAGATACATCTCAGCTATTGCTGCATCATTCAGTGAACGAGATTTTTCAAGCAAGCAATGTGTCTGATGGCTTCAGGGCAGCAAACACGCTGCTGCATTGAAAGGGCAAAGTGTGACTATCCTAGAATACAGGCATGCTGCTTGTTGGCTGTGGAATGGGAGATTCATGACACAACAGCTGCAGCATCTTCTCGAGCTTGTAGCAAGTGGCCATCATCGCCCCAAAGGCACAATGGCAGGTTTCTGTCGATGCTGACGAATGCCATCAAAGCAGGGCATGTGGGACTATATTCACGGGGGACTGAGCATACATGAACTAGGTGCTGCTCCTCCCATAACCGCCTTTCAGGTGCAAAGGATTTGTTAGTGTATCGACTAATGCAGGCAAGGGAACCGACAGTCAGTTAATGCAGCACTACACAAAATTACACAAAACTGCACTCTTTGCAGCATTCTGAACTGCAAGTCATCGAAGCAGCATACTGGCTTGCCATAGCAAGGTATAAATTGATACTGTGCAGTGCATGCCCAATACACCTTCGAGGGTGACAGATCTGCGACATGCCTGTATTGGATTCAAGGTGAACACAGCCCCTTTCATCTCCTTCTCAGCAACGATCTGCAGCTTCCCTTCTTCGCACAACACAACCAAAATTCTGCCACGCGACGGCTCCTTCTCATCGGGCAGCACGTAGGCCGTTCCAACCACAAAATATGCTGTGGGGTCGTCAGCGAATTTGATGGACGCCACTTGGCAACCCGTCTCATTGGCGTCCAGTGTGATAGAGTCCTCCACTTCGAAAGTCTCATCGTCAAATATGCGGAAATAGCTTGTGGGTTTCTCACCTGGAAATTAGCAAAACAAGAGATGAAAAGAAACAAATTGAAAGGTCATGTTGAATAATTTCAAGATAGTGAAAGCAAGGCACAAGGAAGTAATAGAAAATGAATATAAGAATGATTCGAACCAGTGACTCGAGACACCGCTGTCAGGACACCCTGACAGCAAAGGCCACAGCACCTCTGACGCCAGTACAGATCAAACCTCAGTTGCACCACAAAAAATGCACACATATGTCCACCTTTGCGTTGTGACAATAAGGCTTCGCAAAAGGGCAACTGCGTTTTTCTATTTCCTGTCCCTTGCAACAGTTCACACTCAACACATCGATGAGAGCAGCAATTATCAATGCGTGTCCAATTGCTCATCAGCACTTGTCTACTCGTGCTCATCCAGTGTTGCATGTTCTTGCTGCAACAAGAGATTTCTGCATCATCTTTCACAGCACATGGAAAGGACAGACTTCCTCAAGAGGGAACTGTGCAATCTGCCACGTTCTTCTTGCTGTCAAAAATAGTGCAGCACAACTTGATGGCACATACCCATCGCTTCCACGCACACCCCAAACGTCTTGGTCACTGGTTGATGGCAAATTCTCCTAGGCTGTTCACGAAGTGGAACTTTGCGGATGTGCAGTTTCTGGATTTCATCAATGCTGCCAATTGTCATGGAACCTTCCTTGGCAATTGCTAGGCTGTCAGGGAAGCTCGCGCAGTTGAAAGATGCAAGGAAATTCACCTGAGCCATCCATGCACAGCATCACATGCTTGGTAAGTCACTGTTGGTGAAATGACATGAATTAAGGACAGTGGCATCACACATTTGCACAAAGATTTGCAAACCCTCATAATGTGCAAATTCACAGCTCCTTACTGGCAACAGCGATAGCAACCACAGGAAAAAAAAGAAAAGTCAAACATGCAATGCTGCGATATTGTGCAAATCAGCTACTGGAACTCCTGATCTAATTCCATGTGTGCCCACAAGGGAAGAGCAGCATTACACATGTGCAGCGAAGGGACTCAGGCTCAACTTCCAATCAACAGCTTGTCATGAAAAGCCTGTTGAACACTCGATTCCTCCAAACTTGTTCCCACAGGCGGCTATGTGCAGCACGTTCTTTCTTTCTTCTTCTTTCTGTAGACATTGGAGCAAACAAGTGTTTTGGGGCAGTTGCTGAGCGTCTGCTTATGCCTCTCCACGTCACCAATGTGCAATGGCTTCACTTTGCTTGTGCAAGACGATAGCAGTTGGTGGACCTTGGACACTCAACTGGGAACAGCAGCATATGGAATAACGACCCACCACACCTCACAAAGGCAATGGGGTACTTTGTCCTATTCTAACAACTGAAATAGAGTGCGAATTCAGACACTTCCTTCACAATCGAGAGCAACTGAACCCTGCCAACCAAGCAGCTCAGCCAGACTGTGCTGAGTCAGTACAGTCAGTAGTAGTTTGTGTCAGTAGTCGCGAGTCAGTACTATTGACCAAAGAAACCACTTACATCGTTTTCATTGAGGTTGGAATAGAGGAGTTTCCTGTTGGCATTGTAGATGATGGTGGGCCTGTCCGACGCAGCAAACACATGCGATGTTCCCTTGGACCGGAATCGGGTCAGTGTCACTGGCTTAGTCCCAAGCGTCATCTTCTTCCTGTCCGAGAGGTCTCCATTTTCTGGGTCAACCCTCCATGTGAACAAACCGCCATCACCCATCGCACACAGCAGGAATGCAGACCCATCAAAGTTCCCAAACAGCACTGAGCGTGGAATGACTTCAGAAGACAGCTCCTGCTTAGAGAGGAGCGTGAGGCTGGGAAGGGAATAAACTGAGCAGCTCATGTCCCAAGAACCGATTGCCGCCAGCTGCGCCTGGTTGGGATCACAACCTGTGTGCAAATCAAGCAGTAGATATGGATATTTTTTTTGTTGGATTCCATTATGTATCAATTTCTGTACCACTGTCGTTCACACATCAAAGGAGTGACAGAACAGCCAGTGGTCCACGGCCCAATTCAGGGGCCAAGTACTGACAAAAACCAAAGCATGCATTCCAAGGCACTGCCAAAACTCTTTGGTTTTCACGTAACTGCTTTTGGGGTTTGGGGTGCACTAATTACTAAGGAGATGACTATTTCAGCAGAAAGACTACAGAACCATACGAATGCCAACTGTTTGCTGATGGCAGGGAGCTCTGAGCATGTTGGGAACAGGGGCACAGTACACACTTGGAACAGGTGCCTGCCCTCGCCTAAATGCACAAGGGCAACATTTTGCCACATTTTGGCCAAAACATGTTCAAGAAACAGGCACCATTACTGCTGACACTGATTATATATGATGGAATGCACCACAAGGCCCATACCTATGGGTGTGATGTCCACACAAGACACCTCGCTGGGTACAGTCACCTGTCCAACCTCTTTCAGTCCTCCAGCTACAATTTCCAGGTACACAGAGCGGCCCTGCCCACCAGCAAGTAGCACCTGTGTATTGAACCGGCAGGCAGCACACCAACAGCGCTCAGACATTTCCATGGTGATCAAGAACAAAAGGCGTTGGAGACAAGTATCTGATGAGGCGAACATCACCTCACACTGCCCGAACGGCGTGCTGGCTGTGCTCTGTCCACTTTCAACAACCTGCTGATGCAGCCTAGTGCGACCTCGTGTAATGCAGTGCCATGAAATTGTGTAAACTGAATGCAACGAACGCCACTTTGACAACCAAAAGTTTTCATGTGACTCGCACTTCCATGTCGTCCAAGTGAATGCACAATCCCTGCTGGTACTGTTCGATGCTTGCCACCACAACTGTGAATTCCACACAAGCGTCTGGCAGCGACTTCACTTCAGTGGAGCAGCAAACTCAGCATCCAGTAACTTCCAGGTGGATATTGTTTCAAGCCACAAGCAAGCCAATTCTGTGCTGAAAGTCTGGTTTCTCCCCAAAGAGGAGCTTTGCACTTCAATGTGCTGGGCTTTGGCCCAAGACGCTGCGCATATGAGCAAGGTACAGTGGTAGTTGACTCATAAGATCAGACACCCATACAAAAGCTCAGTGGACACCATGCTCTTATGCAGCATGGAAGCTTACAGCTGATTATGCAGATCGTATCAGCACGCAGTCTGAGACAAACAGTTGGTGGTGCTTCCTGGCTGAAACAACTTGTTTCCAATTGGGCAATGCTGACCACAGGAAGTGGATGAGATTGTGGTCTGTTTACACAAGGGAATTTGGCAAGTCACGCGATTGGTCCAATGCGATTTGGTGCTGAATATGCAGGCACCGTAATTAGCAACGGGGCTGCACCTGGACTTTCATGCCTGAACCACTGTCTTGCATCTTGGAGTGCAAGAAAAAATACTTCAAAACAGCACAATCATGAACAAAAACAACGGCCACAGCAATAGCACACTGCATTTTCAGGCACCCCCTTCCACGTCCCACAGAGAATACAGGCCTGAGATTGGCTGAACTGAACTGCTGGTCCTTACATTCCAGTTGAAGCACCAAGAGTTTGTGTTACGTGGCTCTTAGTTGACTCACCATCATATCAAACGGACAATTTTGTGCAAAGCCATGTCTGGCTCCTCAACTACCTGAGATGGGCTGCTGGTGGCCATGTTGATGATGAACCCTGCTGGCGCAGTCCATTCCCCTTTGATTTCCATGTCCTCTGTGGACACCAATCGAGCAGACGACCTGGCAGACAGGCAACAAAGCAAGTTGAAAAGCATGGTCCAGCTGCATGCTTCCTGACAGTGAACCACAAAATAACAGCAGGCAACTGTCACTTGCTGTAGGGCCACACACTCAACAACAAGTGGGTGCTCACTGTCTTCTTAGTTTTACCCGTTTGTCAGGAGACACAACAGACCCACAACTGCCTTTGCCCCGATCGGTCGATGTCAGGAGCTCCTGATCTATTCTGTCACTTCCAGACACCAGATTCCTGGCCCAAACCAGGTGATGAGATGCAAAGTTGCAGACACAGTGCACATATTCTATCGGGGCGGAGACGTGTGCTTGTCAGCCTTGCATGTCTATGCATTGTGATCGAGAACAAATTTTTGTAAACAGCAACCAAAAAAAATTTGGACTCATTGTGATGCAATGTTTTGAAACAAAGAAGGCACATATAGAGTCAGCATCCACACACCTGCAATGCAACACCACATGCAACATATCATTGTTACTGCAGGTGTGAGGAACACAACCTTCCACAGACCAACAAGCCGGCGCTTCCAAAACAATAGCACTACCTTGTAACCTGAAGCAGTTGCCCGTGAATCACATTCCCACAGTACAACGTTTGTGCATCACTGTCGAATCCTGGAATGCATGCTTCATCCAGCTCCTCATCGTCGTTGATGGCCAATATACGCGTTTCGTTCACAAACGTCAAAACCAAAAACATGTCGTATTCATCTTCAATGGTTTTCTTCAGGCTCCAAAGACCCTTGCCAGCCACACAGCAGACTTTGGTGCAAGTTCCTCTTGTGCACAATTCGATACAAGCACTAGAGCGCACAGTTGATAGTGACGAAGCAGCAGTTTACATACTCAGCAGGCAAATTGGGCCTTCAGCTCTAGCGCTTGGGTAGTTTAGGGGCACATCTGCCAACAGCACTCAATGCAGCACTGCCAGGCAGATTACCTTGATGCCTGGCAGTTCGATCGTGGCTTGCTCTGTGATGCCGATGCCACTGCGAATGATACGAAGGGAGCCCTCAAGAAAGGTCCCAGAACAGGTGACCACCTGCGCATCCACAAACGTGCTCTCACAAAGCCCACCCGCTGTGAAAAGCGATGCAAATAATCTATAGTTTGTGAACTTCATTTCCTGGGATCCAACATCCATGCTGTATCACAAGAATAGCATTGATACATTTCACAAGAACACACAAGGCATCCCGTCAGTCCTACAAGGCTCTTCAAGCCTTCCAAAAGTGGACCTTTCTTATACATGTCGCAGCAGCTTATGATTCCTCAAGAGAAGACAAATCGCAGAATTAATGCAGCATCCAGGTACCTGGCACTGCCCTTGGCGATCCAAATCGACGACACAGAAGTCGATGATGGGACCCAGGTTGGTGAACGTGTCCAACAGCTCTATGTAGTTGTCTGGGCTTCCATTGACAGGTGCACTGTGCAGTTTCACAAGCTGCGAGTCGCCGAATCTGGACCCCACAAACACAACACCAGAATCCAAGTAGGACAGGGATGAAGCCGCTGGTGTCCTTCCTGCACCCACACAGCACACATTGGCTTGTGGCGATGTACTTAAAACCAGAAGCAGGTCACACAGAGGAGAAACACTTTGAAAACCAAGTGCATGGTGGGCACCTTTCTTGCTTTGCAGTATTTGTCAGCATGGCAAAACATTGCAATCACTACTCACACCTGATACTGGCCCAGGTTGGCAGTGTGCAGCCTGGCACCATCTTTCCATTCCAAGGGTATATGAGTTCCCTGGGGTTCGGACAAGAATTCAAACATTGTTCCCTGGTGCACGTGCAGTCACGTGTCTAAAGCACTGCCAGTGCCTTAGACAACTGGTGGAGCGATTAGGCTAACAATCTGGACAAGAGACAGAGCTTCTGCAGCCTTGCTTGCGACCAATTGCATGACCCAACAGCCACACCAGGTTTTCTGCCAACAATCAATGTGCCACCACAGAACTCAACACCACCCTGTGTTGCTACTTCCTTCCTTGGGGATGCAGTGACCACATCAACAAATGTTCACAAACTGTTCTGGGGTGTCAGGGGTGCACATGAGTGAAATAAGGTGTCCATAACAGCAACATGGAAGAACGCATTGGTCGCACTGTTCATGGTACATTGTTCTGCAGCATTCAGTGCTTTCAACAACTACTTCCTTCAAGCATTCTGCCAGGACCTCACCGTGCTTAGCAAGAGAGCTCCGCAAACACACAACACAAGAACACTGGGGTGTGTGTGAGGCTTGCTGGGCTTGGAAGCACCACAAGTGCCATGGCCCCTGATGGCACAACAATTTGCACACAGATTCTTGTTCAACTGACCACCCACCAGGTAGGAAGGTAACGTACCCAGCTGTTGAAGCTTCAAACCCAGAACATTTTCACCATCATGGGCCAACACCAGCAAATACATCCGGCCCAGGTAGTCGCCCAGAAGATATCTTGATCCATCCTCGTCAATGCGACCATAGGCCTGCATCACATGACCACAGGCAGTGGACTTGGCCATGACTTTCTCTTCCAGGATTGGTAAACAAACTATCCTCACACAACTTGACCAACGCAAATGCTGAACAATGGTAACTGAGGACCAATTTTCCTGATCGTTGTGAGCCTTCCCAAACATTTGCACCGAAGGAGGTTTCAAAGCAACGGATCAGCACAAAATGACTGCAGAGCGAGGAGTGATTGCCACAACAGTCAGCACCCACTCTGAACGTCGTTTCTTGGACAGCGATCGTTTTGTGGGGTTGAGCGCCAGTGCCAAAATATGTGATCATGGACTCTCCCAGCACAATCACGCCCCCCGTTGCCTTTGGAACAGGGATCATCATTTCAGCCCCATTGTCAATGTTGTTTTGGCTCCATGGGCCCTCTTGAAGATCCTGTGCAAGACAGAAAATGTCAACAACACTTGGCAGTACACCAGGGGACGCAGTGTGCACTACCAAGGGCTCTGGTGCACAATCATGTGGGCACCAAGACTGCAATCCTTTGGCTGTCAGGTGGTGAAAGTCAAATCTGAGCACCATGGTGAACAAGAAATCGTGGAGGGGAATGGCTTCAATGCCACCTTACAGATACAACGGAATGGTGCTCTGTGACAACATACGGCACTGCAGCAGATTCCAGCGACTGTGACCTTCACAATGCTGCTCACAAACCACTATTAGCTAGCAAGACAAAAGACACCTGTGAATGGCTATCTGCCTACAACAACAAGAAACACCATATTTACAGTGTGCCTCGTGTGGCTGCTACACCTCACCAGAGGCCCAACCCCAAGTCAAAAAGCCCACACATAATATTGGATGGACAATACTACGTTGCATTCGTTCAATGGGTCGGCCTCATGAACATGTACCAGCATTGCCCATTTTGCATAGCTGACAAGCAGCAAATAGAAAGCCACAGGTGCCAGGAAGCCCCAGGTGGCACAGGTGCACATGGAACATCTGCAGTAGGCCCACCTTCTCCTTGATGTTTATCTCGTAGGTCCGTATGTGTCGAGCATTCTTTGTGTCTTCGTACATGACAGCGATTGTTGGCCGTGGGTACCCCTCCATGAAGCACAAGTCAAGGACATGAAGCTCTTCCAGCCGAACATTGAAAGCCTCCTGGAACTGTGTTGTTCCGCTAATCGGGATCACCTGCACACACACAACGCAGATCACAGATGTTGTGAATGTGCACTGGAAAAGTCCATCAACTGTGACACAACACAACAGCTGCACACCAAGAAATGTAGTGCAGAGATGGCTCTTGTGGCTATCAGTGTGACATCTGGGCTTGCCTCTGCCGTGTGCAGCTTCTATCATGCTCACATGTTTCTGCTGAATCACCCACAGCGCGAAACAGTATCATTTCACAGCCAAAATGGGGTTGTGCATAAAGTGAAACGGCTGTTTCCTTGTTTACACACAATTTTCTAGAGTTCACCAGGGACTGACGATTGGCAAGAAACACCTTTGCCATCTCAGGAACCCTACATGAGGCCATCTATGCAAATAGCACTGCTCACTGATCGGTTGCTTCCACCCAGGGGTGCCCAAGCTATGTCAGCCTGTTTCAACTACAAAAATTCAGCAAGTTCATTATAGCACAAATAACATTCTAACAGCTAATTATGGTCACTGCACAAATACACCATCTGTTAGGGTCCATCCACACTATCTACCTTGAGAAGTCCATCATACAAGTGAAGCCCAATTAATCTGCACTCAGGGTCGATGATCCCAATTGGTCCGTTTGTTGCTGCTCTCCCAATCTTGTCGCCCACGTCACCATTGGCCTTAGTCACAAGTTCCCCTGCACAAATGGACACATGGTCTGTTCCCCAAAATGCATTCACACTTGCCTGGCAGCTGAGCTGTTCCCCAGTAGATCACAACAGGCAAGGCATGGTATCAACAAGGTTGCTCTGCCACTTCCAAACTGAGCTGGTAAGCTGCATATGGTAGAATTATCCAAGAAGCCAAACACAACTCAAGTACAGCATGAATTCCAAGGGGTGGTGCAATAGCAATTTGTTGTGCAGAACATCGAAATGGCATTGAGCAGAGTACCCCTCTCCTTTACATCATCCTCACGTCGACGATGAGTGCTGAGCAACAGAGCTGGAAAGGGCAACCCAACAGTTCGATACATGTTATGATTTTCAACAAGAACAGGCAACATCTTACTTTCAAGGATGACTGAGCAGATGCTATTTCCGTCTCAACCACAACTGATCTTGACCTTTGTCGATGTCAGTGCAATTGCCTAACATTTTAGTGTAACGGGCCTGCAGCCCTCCCAGCAAAAAGTTGGCATCACACAAGTTGGCATCATGCGACAATTTGCCATGGTGTCATGGGCAGCACCAAGCCCAGTGACTTTCAATGAATATGACTGGGCCGTGACCTTAGCAAGCAAATGAGCACAACTATGCGGGCTGAAATTCGCAAACTGCACACATGTTTCCCTCAGGACAGGGTTGGCACCTGACATCTGCACTGTAATGAAAAGCTATGGAGCACTAAATAGCCATCGATAACAAGCCAGTGGTGTCTTTACCTGTTGCTGCATCATATTGCAAGACACATATCTTGTGGCGCTCTGTCAAGATGAAAAGCAAGTCTGTAGGTTCTCCCTGGAAACCCACAACCACAAAAACTGACCCATCCATTTTCCAAATTTATTAGGACTCTGAGAACATCACGCACCACCAACAACAGTCACAGTCTCCTGCACTGCTGTTTGTACTGTGAACTGCACATGCACCTTGACACCATCCACATATTCTGACTTCCCACATACATGCAATATGTGGGTGCATTTTCACCCTGGGCGATGACAAGCAAAAGTGGACATAAAAGGCAGATATGCAAAGGTCAGCATACAAGTTGGACATACTTGGTGGACATACAAGTTAGACATACAAGGTGAACAAATGGATAGGAAACAGCAGCAAAGAATGGCACGGTATTGAAATGTGTGGCTCATAGTTTAA